>CM031614.1:80339618-80352118 GCA_018398815.1 Conus ventricosus
TGTTCTCTTCTCTCCTCCCCTCATCTCTCCTCTGCCCCTCTCTCCTGTTCGAACCTCTCTCTCTCTCTCTCTCTGTTCGTTCTCCTCCTCGTCTCCCGTTCTCTCACTCTCACATCCTTCTTATTCTGTTCCGATCTGTCCAAAAAGGGCGAGTACCATTGGTCAGTATTTTTACCCCTGATACCCGAAGTTATCTCCCTCTAATTCCATTGGATATTCAAATCATGACAGTCACGCCTACACACCTTACTCTCTGTGGTGGTCAATTGGTCATTTAATTGATTAGCTAGATTTCACCCCCACCACACACTACCTTCTCCCTCTCCCTTTCCTGCTTTAACCTGCAACGTCCGACTAACAATGGCGCTGGTTCCATAAATTGGCTAGATGAGCCTGAGTAGGCGCCACGACGTCTGACCAAACCTACCGAGACCTGTCGGTCCAGCCACTCAGACTGTCTGGTGTCTCCCCGCTGTGCTAAATTGGCTGGATGCGACCCGTGGGCCCGTCTATCTGGCGCCTAGAATGTTTGAGTTGGAGCTTATGTCCGAACAAATTGGCTGGCGACTCCACGAGTTGGGTTGTTTCATTTTTGTCCGTGACAGTAGGGCCCTTTTAAATGAGTCACAATTAGCCCTTTGTGAATTATCATCATCATCATCATCATCATCATCATCATCATCATCATCATCATCATCATCATCACAAATAACAAGATGCTCTGCGATCTGTGATTTTATGATTCAGCCAGCACACACACACACACACACACACACACACACACACACACACACACACACACACACACACACACACACACACACACACACCACGCACGCACGCACGCACGCACGCAAGCACGCACACACACACACACACACACACACACACACATACACACACACTGCCGACAAAGCTGGATCTTGAATCTCTGAAGTCTTGCGGTAGAAGACAGAACCGAATTTTTCAAAAGATGAAGTTCCTTTTGACCAAGATGAAAGACATGTGTTCGTTTTGTGATGCCGCGAAGTTAAGAAGTAAAAAGGTCACATAGTCCAATAAGGTCGAAGCGGTTAAATAGCTAATGACGAAAATTTATCAAATATCATTGTCATAATTATTTTTCTTTGTTCGTCGTACACTATTTAGGCCTATTAATAATGAGCAGTCCAAAAGCTGCAACTTGTAATAGTATACTATAATGCCATGGAACTACTACATATCATTTTTTTGTGTTTTGTTTTGTTTGTTTTGTTTCTTCTTTAAAATAAGACTCAAATCAGAAATTCGGAGATATTTGAGGTAGAAGGAAAGGAGTTTTAAGAGTTGGGTGTAGCATGTAATGAATTAGGATATCCATAATATAAGAATGCGGCTATTATACGATTTTGTGTCTCTCGTTGTCTTCCCATGACTATCCATATGTCTTCCCATGATTATCCGTATTGACATTCACATAGCCCTGTCACACTATTATGTAATATTATGGGGATAATTATATGATTTGTTCCCTCGGCTTTGACCTCCTCTCTTCCCCATCCATCTCTGACCTATCATACCTCCTTCAACGGGTTTGTGTCCCTCCTGTATCTCTGACCTATCATACCTCCTTCAACGGTTTGTGTCCCTCCTGTATCTCTGACCTATCATACCTCCTTCAACGGTTTGTGTCCCTCCTGTACTGTAAGGGAGTGCATGAGTGAGGAAATGTATGTGTGTGTGTGTGTTTGTGTGCGTGTGTGCCCAGGCATGCGTATGCACATGCGTGTGTGCGTAGTCTCTCTCTCTCTCTCTCTCTCTCTCTCTCTCTCTCTCTCTCTCTTTCACACACACACACACACACACACACACACACACACACACACACACACACACACACACACACACACACACACACGTGGAACACGTAAACGCGCATGCGCGGGAATACACCAACAAACTCAAACACGCATAAACATATCTGCAAAGACATTGTTGCGTAACTTGTAGGGTTTGTGGGGAGAAGTCTTAAGGGTTCTATTCAATTGTCTAGGGGAAAGAGTATCGTCCCACGATAAGATGTTCAGAGTGGGCGGGGTATGTAAAGTGATAGCTGGGGTATCCTAGGAGAGAGAGAGAGAGAGAAGAGAGAGAGAGAGAGAGAGAGGAGAGAGAGAGGAGAGAGAGAGAGAGAGAGAGAGAATATGAGAGAGAAAGAGGGAGGGATAGAGAGAGAGAATGAGAGAGAGAGGGGGGAGAGAGAGACAGAGAATGAAAGAGAGAGAGGGAGAGGAAGGGAGAGAGAGAATGAGAGAGAGAGAGAGAGGGAGAGAGAGAGAGAGATTGCGTGATTATGGACAAATGAATCACAACTATATTTGAGCATGAATGCAGTTGTTTCAGGCTCCAAACACACACACACACACACACACACACACACACACACAACACACACACACACACACACACACACACACACACACACACACACACACTGTCACGCTCTCTCCACATACACGCACACTTGCTTGCACGTCCAGAGAGAGAGAGAGAGAGAGAGAGAGAGAGAGAGAGAGAGAGAGAGAGAGAGAGAGAGAGAGAGAGAGAGAGACAAAGAGGGGGGGGGGGGGGAGGGGTCGGGAAAGGCAGAGACCAACTGACAGACAGTTTGATGGACAGAGTGAAACTAAAGAGAGTCAATCAGATAGAGGGAGGGCGATACATAGAGAGAATGAGCGAGAAAAACAAATAGAGACAGAAAGATAGACCGACAGTCAAGAAGACACAAATAAAATCACAGACAGAAAGACAATGGGGCAACTGATACGTAAAACCATGAGAGAGGGAGGTGGGGGTAGAGTTGGGGCAGAGACCGAACATGTCTTCGACGTCGTATTTTTACGGAAAATACTGTCTCAGAGCGACAACTTTTCTACGGCAGCAATTTTTTACATGAAATGCTGTCGCTGCGACATGATTTTATTTTTAGGCAGCGACACGATTTTATGGACATTTCTCGTGAAATCCTGTCGCGCTACCAATTTTCATGAAATTATGTCGCTCAGCGATAATTTTTCATGAACCAGCTGCAGTATTTCCCGGGAAATACTGTCGCTGCGACACGATTTTATGAGCGACAGTATTATATACGACACCGGTACCGGGGCTGCGGCGGGGTCGACCGGGCTGTGGCTGTGGACGGGGGTGTCGGAATGAGCGGCGTGGGTGCACTGCCTGTGAGGTGGCGCTGAGGTTGGGACAGCAACAACAACAACAAAAAGCAAAAAAAAAAAAAAAAGCAGACCGCCGCCAAAGTCTGACGGATCCGAATAAACCTTTTGGTCCGGATCCGCTTCACGAACCTGCCCCAGAATTTAGTGGTTCTATTGCCTTGCCGTTTTCCGTCATTTCAATGAGCACTGTTAAGATTGGTTAGCCAGTTGCTTTTTTTCTAGTTTTTTTTTTTTAAATTCTTTCTGCATTATCTTGCTGATCGGATTGGGGGTCTGTCTAACATCGGGATCTGTATCAGCAGTTGATGGGTTTGTCCATTGCTCACATTCTGTCTTGACACCAAGTCTCGTTGAAACTAGCGCAGTGGATTTGGTGGTATCTTACTGCACACACACGCTCCAGACGAAAGCACAAACATCTACCAACAGACGCTGATAACATCTTGCTTCCTTGGCTTAAAGGAAGATCTCCTATACTTCTCCCCCTCCCTCTTCTCTCTCTGCTTCTGTCTGTCTCTATGTCTGTCTGCCTGCCTGTCTGTCAGTCTATCTGTCTGTCTCAACATTTATAAATACTTTCAAATGCGCCTGCTTACACACACGTAATAAACTTGTGGACATGCACACACATGCACACGCATGCGCTCACACGCGCGCGTGCGCACACGCGCACATACACGCATAGACACACGCACGCACGCACACACACATTCAGACACACACACGAGCGCGCGCGAATGCGCGTGCGCGCGCACACCCACACCCACACCCACACACACACGCACGCACGCACGCACGCACGCACACACACACACACGCACACACACACACACACACGTACCTAAGCACCCACATTAGAAGAAAAGCAGTGGATAGATCAAAAAGCGAAAAGATAAACTCTGAACCGTGGGTACATTGAGAGCGGAACTGGAAATGTACACGCCCGGAATCGATGTGAAGACAAGAAGAAGAACAGCAAGAGAGAAAAAGAGAGGGGGGTGGGGAGGGAGGGAGGGGGAGAGAGAGAGAGAGAGAGAGGAGAGAGAGAGAGAGAGAGAGAGAGAGAGAGATTTTATTTTCTTTGAATCACACCTGCTACCGAACCGACAGGGGGGAGACGGTGCAAAACGAAAAACGGAACCAAAGAAAGTAAACAGACAGGGACACGCCACACCAGCAAAGAGGCGAGCGATGGATGAACATGACGCGAGACAGTTACCCCGACGGATGGGGCGCCGCTCTAGTCTTCACTGCATCAACATCTCAAGCATGGATGTTTGTTTGTACGTGGGTATATGTTGGGCTGGGGCTGGGGTGAGTGGGGATGGGGGTGGAGTGATATAGAAATGAGGCAGGTCCTGGTTGGTCCGGTGGATAGTGCATTGTTCTTGGTTCCAAGGGTCGTGGGTTCTATCCCCACAGTGACAGGCACGTCAGAGGAGGTGTTCTCTTCAGACTCCACACCTGTCTAGACTGCTCACACACACACACACACACACACACACACACACACACACGCACACGCACACGCACACACACACCGTGAATGCGTGCGTTAAAACGTAGTACATTTGTTACATGCAATTTCATTCTTTGTGGAAGAGTGTGCCATTATGTGAACTGGATGCGTGCATATGAACACATACACACACACACACACATACATACACACACACACACACACACACACACACACACACACACACACACACACACACACACACACACACGCACGCATGCACGCACGCACGCACGCACCCACGCACGCACGCACGCACGCACGCACAAGCACGCACGCGCGTGTGTTCGCATGCATGCAAGCACACATGCGCACGCAGATGCGCGTGCACACACACACACACACACACACACACACACACATACACACACACGCGCGCGCGCGCGCGCGCGCGCACACGCACCTTCATGTAAAATAAAGTCGTCTTTACATATAATCTCTGAAGACGGAATGTGGTAATCATAATGGTGGGATTAAACATGGCTATACACACATACATATATGTAAATATATGTTATCTATAACTGTATCTATATCTATCTATATATGTACGTATGTATGCATGTATGTATGTATATATATAAAGAAGAACAGGAGCAAGAAGGAGGAGGGAGAAGAAGAAGAGCAGCAACGACAACAGCTCTGAGGAAATTAGAAGACGAGGAAGAAGAGCGAAAACAGACATGGGTGAAGAGAGAACCGTAGGATCATCTCATGACACGCACTGCCTCTCTCATCTTCTGACACCATTACACGCTCTCCCTCTCTCATCCCCTGACACCATTACACGCTCTCCCTCTCTCATCCCCTGACACCATTACACGCTCTCCCCTCTCATCTTCTGACACCATTACACGCTCTCCCTCTCTCATCCCCTGACACCATTACACGCTCTCCCTCTCTCATCTTCTGACACCATTACACGCTCTCCCTCTCTCATCCCCTGACACCATTACACGCTCTCCCTCTCTCATCCCCTGACACCATTACACGCTCTCCCTCTCTCATCTTCTGACACCATTACACGCTCTCCCTCTCTCATCCCCTGACACCATTACACGCTCTCCCTCTCTCATCCCCTGACACCATTACACGCTCTCCCTCTCTCATCTTCTGACACCATTACACGCTCTCCCTCTCTCATCTTCTGACACCATTACACGCTCTCCCTCTCTCATCTTCTGACACCATTACACGCACTCCCTCTCTCACCCCCTGACACCATTACACGCACTGCCTCTCTCATCCCCTGACACCATTACACGCACTGCCTCTCTCATCTTCTGACACCATTACACGCACTGCCTCTCTCATCCCCTGACACCATTACACGCACTGCCTCTCTCATCCCCTGACACCATTACACGCACTGCCTCTCTCATCCCCTGACACCATTACACGCACTGCCTCTCTCATCTTCTGACACCATTACACGCTCTGCCTCTCTCATCCCCTGACACCATTACACGCACTGCCTCTCTCATCCCCTGACACCATTACACGCACTGCCTCTCTCATCCCCTGACACCATTACACGCACTGCCTCTCTCATCCCCTGACACCATTACACGCACTGCCTCTCTCATCCCCCGGCGCCTGCATCACTCTACCAGCCTGTCTGTCGACGTGTCGGCAACGAAGAGCGGAGAAGACGTCGTTAGCTGACCATCACGATGATGACCTAGTTTCACAGTTCGGACTTCAGAGCTTCCCTGCTGACAAACGCTACTCCCTGTTGTGATGCTATGCGGGGGATTCAACCCTGTCACGTCCGTGTTTGATGTTTCCATCAGTGAACGGGCTTTGGTGTGTCTGGCAGAGTAAGCAATGTGCGGTTTCCTTGTAAGAAAAACATTGAATTTGCTGTACAGAGTTCCGGAAACCCGAAATCGCTTGCATGATGCATAGGTAGTTGATGTTATGGCGTGCATGATGCATAGGTAGTTGATGTTATGGCGTTGCGTTCAGTCTCACTTAAAGTACCACTGAAAATTCAGTATCAGGTTTGTTGAATATTTGACATGTCTAACTTGATAACCTGTAAATTGCGCAGTTTTGAAAGCCAGTATAAATGAAATCATATATTAGAAGTTCAGCCAAGCATAAAGGCTGCCTTGCAGTTACCGAGTATCTGTAGATGCTGAGCATTGGTGCTAAAGAACCAAGAGTTTCAGCAGTAACAACAACAATACTAACTGCAACACTAAAGAGCCAACAGCTGTGACACGAAAGAATGAACACGTTCAACACTAAAGAACCAACATTTTAACACTAAAGAACCAATAAGTTCAATGTAAAAATAAATTGATACATTAACCAGGAACTTCAAAACTGCATGACCAGTAGCTTCCACACTTGATAACCAACAGGTTCAACACTTAATAAGCAACAGGTTCAACACTTGATAACCATCAGGTTCAACACTTAATAAGTAACAGGTTCAACACTTGATAACCAACAGGTTCAGCAGTTGACAACCAACAGGTTCAACAGTTGATAACCAACAGGTTCAGCAGTTGACAACCAACAGGTTCAGCAGTTGACAACCAGCAGGTTCAACAGTTGTCAACAGTTGATAACCAACAGGTTCAACAGTTAATAATCAACAGGTTCAACAGTTAATAACCAACAGGTTCAGCAGTTAATAACCAACAGGTTCAACAGTTGCTAACCAACAGGTTCAACAGTTGATAGCCAACAGGTTTAGCAGTTAACCACCAACAGGTTCAACAGTTAATAACCAACAGGTTCAGCAGTTAATAACCAACAGGTTCAACAGTTAATAACCAACAGGTTCAACACTTAATTACCAACAGGTTCAACAGTTAATACCCAACAGGTTCAACAGTTAATAACCAACAGGTTCAGCAGTTAATAACCAACAGGTTCAACAGTTAATAGCCAACAGGTTCAACAGTTAATAGCCAGCAGGTTCAGCAGTTGATAACCAACAGGTTCAGCAGTTAATAGCCAACAGGTTCAGCAGTTGATAGCCAACAGGTTCAACAGTTAATAACCAACAGGTTCAACAGTTAATAACCAACAGGTTCAGTAGTTAATAGCCAGCAGGTTCAGCCCCAGAGACCCAATACACTTAGCACGAAAGAACCAGTTTGTTAAACACTAAAGAACGAATAAGTTCATACATGTAGTTTCAAAGAACCAATGGCTTCAACCAATAAGAACAAATAACCAGTAACCTCAGCCATAAAAAAACAACTTAAAACCAATAAGCTCAGCCATAAAGAAACAATAAGTTCAACACTGAAGAACCAGTAAGCTCAACAGTAAAGGCCCAAGGGTTTCAATGATAAACAACCAATAACCTCAGCTTTAAAAGCCAATAGATTCAACAGCCACAGCTTGTTCTGTGGATCGTCAGGTTTCTCAGTGTGTGCGTTTCCGACAAGCTCTCTCATCAGCAGGACACATTTCCTCTGGCTTTCCTCAAGGCATTCTTCTATTGCAGGTCCTTTTCACTCCCTGCACAAATGACTATTAGCACTGACACCGCTCTCATTGTTAACCACCCCGATGGCTCTGCACATCAAGACATGTCTAATTCTATCTACTTGGGCCGTGTGAATGCATTTGCAAGCTGGCTGAAGAACAGTTATGTGGACCTCGATATTCTGATGAGCTAGGAAATGCTCACAGGAGAAAACCGTCCATTGTGCCAGATCTTTTTATGCAACGGATGAAAAATGAACCGGTGGATGAGCAGAGATATGTGGGGTAGGTCATCGATAACCAGTCAGATTTCAGTGATAGTGTTAATCTTATGTGGGGGTAGGTCATCGATAACCAGTCAGATTTCAGTGATAGTGTTAATCTTATGTGGGGTAGGTCATCGATAACCAGTCAGATTTCAGTGATAGTGTTAATCTTATGTGGGGGTAGGTCATCGATAACCAGTCAAATTTCAGTGATAGTGTTAATCTTATGTGGGGGTAGGTCATCGATAATCAGTCAAATTTTAGTGATAGTGTTAATCTTATGTGGGGGTAGGTCATCGATAATCAGTCAAATTTCAGTGATAGTGTTAATCTTATGTGGGGGTAGGTCATCGATAACCAGTCAAATTTCAGTGATAGTGTTAATCTTACTCATAAGAAACGCCAGTTCAGAATTTACTGCCCGCAAAATCTAGAAAGCATTGACGTCACTGAACAGTACTGCAGAGAATTTGAAGATTGTTTTATTGAATTAGTTGTGATTTGTTGTTGTGTTTGTTGATATGGCAGCAGAGAATTTGAAGATTGTTTTATTGAATTAGTTGTGATTTGTTGTTGTGTTTGTTGATATGGCAGCAGAGAATTTGAAGATTGTTTTATTGAATTAGTTGTGATTTGTTGTTGTGTTTGTTGATATGGCAGCAGAGAATTTGAAGATTGTTTTATTGAATTAGTTGTGATTTGTTGTTGTGTTTGTTGATATGGCAGCAGAGAATTTGAAGATTGTTTTATTGAATTAGTTGTGATTTGTTGTTGTGTTTGTTGATATGGCAGCAGAGAATTTGAAGATTGTTTTATTGAATTAGTTGTGATTTGTTGTTGTGTTTGTTGATATGGCAGCAGAGAATTTGAAGATTGTTTTATTGAATTAGTTGTGATTTGTTGTTGTGTTTGTTAATATGGCAGCAGAGAATTTGAAGATTGTTTATTGAATTAGTTGTGATTTGTTGTTGTGTTTGTTGATATGGCAGCAGAGAATTTGAAGATTGTTTATTTAATTAGTTGTGATTTGTTGTCGTGTTTGTTGATATGGCAGCCTGGATGCTAGAAGCAAGAACTTGTTGAGTAACACACTGAATGCCTGTAGCAAGAGAGCGGGGGTGAAGACGGACTGAATGCCTGTAGCAAGAGAGCGGGGTGAAGACGGACTGAATGCCTTTAGCAAGAGAGCGGGGTGAAGACGGACTGAATGCCTGTAGCAAGAGAGCGGGGGTGAAGACGGACTGAATGCCTTTAGCAAGAGAGCGGGGTGAAGGGGGACGGACTGAATGCCTGTAGCAAGAGAGCGGGATGGACTGAATGCCTGTAGCAAGAGAGCGGGGTGGAGCGGGACGGACTGAATGCCTGTAGCAAGAGAGCGGGGGTGAAGGGGACGGACTGAATGCCTGTAGCAAGAGAGCGGGGGTGAAGGGATGGACTGAATGCCTGTAGCAAGAGAGCGGGACGGACTGAATGCCTGTAGCAAGAGAGCGGGACGGACTGAATGCCTGTAGCAAGAGAGCGGGACGGACTGAATGCCTGTAGCAAGAGAGCGGGACGGACTGAATGCCTGTAGCAAGAGAGCGGGGTGGAGCGGGATGGACTGAATGCCTGTAGCAAGAGAGCGGGGTGAAGGGGACGGACTGAGTGCCTGTAGCAAGAGAGCGGGACGGACTGAATGCCTGTAGCAAGAGACCGGGGGTGGAGCGGGACGGACTGAATGCCTGTAGCAAGAGAGCGGAGGTGAAGACGGACTGAATGCCTGTAGCAAGAGAGCGGGACGGACTGAATGCCTGTAGCAAGAGAGCGGGGGTGAAGGGGGAGGGACTGAATGCCTGTAGCAAGAGAGCGGGACGGACTGAATGCCTGTAGCAAGAGAGCGGGGTGGAGCGGGATGGACTGAATGCCTGTAGCAAGAGAGCCGGGGATGAAGGGGATGGACTGAATGCCTGTAGCAAGAGAGCGGGGTGAAGGGGACAGACTGAAATGCCTGTAGCAAGAGAGCGGACGGACTGAATGCCTGTAGCAAGAGAGCAGGAGTGAAGGGGACGGACTGAATGCCTGTAGCAAGAGAGCGGGACGGACTGAATGCCTGTAGCAAAAAGAGCGGGGTGAAGGAGACGGACTGAATGCCTGTAGCAAGAGAGCGGGGTGAAGGGGGAGGGACTGAATGCCTGTAGCAAGAGAGCGGGGGTGAAGGGGACAGACTGAATGCCTGTAGCAAGAGAGCGGGATGGACTGAATGCCTGTAGCAAGAGAGCAGGAGTGAAGGGGGACGGACTGAATGCCTGTAGCAAGAGAGCGGGACGGACTGAATGCCTGTAGCAAGAGAGCGGGGTGAAGGGAACGACTGAATGCCTGTAGCAAGAGAGCGGGGTGAAGGGGACGGACTGAATGCCTGTAGCAAGAGAGCGGGGTGAAGGGATGGACTGAATGCCTGTAGCAAGAGAGCGGGACGGACTGAATGCCTGTAGCAAGAGAGCGGGACGGCCCTGAATGCCTGTAGCAAGAGAGCGGACGGACTGAATGCCTGTAGCAAAGAGAGCGGACGGACTGAATGCCTGTAGCAAGAGAGCGGGGTGGAGCGGGATGGACTGAATGCCTGTAGCAAGAGAGCGGGGGTGAAGGGGACGGACTGAGTGCCTGTAGCAAGAGAGCGGGACGGACTGAATGCCTGTAGCAAGAGACCGGGGGTGGAGCGGGACGGACTGAATGCCTGTAGCAAGAGAGCGGAGGTGAAGACGGACTGAATGCCTGTAGCAAGAGAGCGGGACGGACTGAATGCCTGTAGCAAGAGAGCGGGGTGAAGGGGACGGACTGAATGCCTGTAGCAAGAGAGCGGGACGGACTGAATGCCTGTAGCAAGAGAGCGGGGTGGAGCGGGATGGACTGAATGCCTGTAGCAAGAGAGCGGGACGGACTGAATGCCTGTAGCAAGAGAGCGGGGGTGAAGGGGATGGACTGAATGCCTGTAGCAAGAGAGCGGGGTGAAGGGGACAGACTGAATGCCTGTAGCAAGAGAGCGGGACGGACTGAATGCCTGTAGCAAGAGAGCAGGAGTGAAGGGGGACGGACTGAATGCCTGTAGCAAGAGAGCGGACGGACTGAATGCCTGTAGCAAGAGAGCGGGGGGGAAGGGAGACGGACTGAATGCCTGTAGCAAGAGAGCGGGGTGAAGGGGATGGACTGAATGCCTGTAGCAAGAGAGCGGGGGTGAAGGGGGACAGACTGAATGCCTGTAGCAAGAGAGCGGGACGGACTGAATGCCTGTAGCAAGAGAGCAGGAGTGAAGGGGGACGGACTGAATGCCTGTAGCAAGAGAGCGGGACGGACTGAATGCCTGTAGCAAGAGAGCGGGGTGAAGGGAGACGGACTGAATGCCTGTAGCAAGAGAGCGGGGTGAAAGGGGACGGACTGAATGCCTGTAGCAAGAGAGCGGGGGTGAAGGGGATGGACTGAATGCCTGTAGCAAGAGAGCGGGGTGAAGGGGGACGGACTGAATGCCTGTAGCAAGAGAGCGGGGGTGAAGGGGACGGACTGAATGCCTGTAGCAAGAGAGCGGGGTGAAGGGGGACGGACTGAATGCCTGTAGCAAGAGAGCGGACGGACTGAATGCCTGTAGCAAGAGAGCGGGGTGGAGCGGGACGGACTGAATGCCTGTAGCAAGAGAGCGGGGGTGAAGGGGGACAGACTGAATGCCTGTAGCAAGAGAGCGGGACGGACTGAATGCCTGTAGCAAGAGAGCGGGGTGAAGGGGGACGGACTGAATGCCTGTAGCTAGAGAGCGGGGTGAAGGGGGACGGACTGAATGCCTGTAGCAAGAGAGCGGGGGGGGGGGGGGTGAGGCGGACGGACTGAATGCCTGTAGCAAGAGAGCGGGGAGGGGGGGGGGGGAGCGGGACGGACTGAATACCTGTAGCAAGATAGCAGGGCTGAAGCGGGACGGACTGAATGCGCTCTTTGAGCGGCAGGAGAGAAGAAAGCCACGGGTGATGGCAAACGGCAGCTTTAAAGATTACCAGCTTTTAAGTTCTGAGAGATGCTTCCGGACCTCAA
>CM031614.1:80357118-80362118 GCA_018398815.1 Conus ventricosus
CCCCCCCCCCCCCCCCCCCCCCCCCCCCCCCCCCCCCCCCCCCCCCCGAATATTTCCTATCAAAAAATTTTTTCCAGTGTCTTGAGACAAAACCAAAGGGGAAAACTGCGCAGTTTTGGCTCGAAATTTCGCACGAACTTTCGAGCAATTAAAAGAAGAGACGCAAAAAGTGCCCGCAGCCGCATGTTCCCTTTTTTTTTGGGTCCACACAACGGACCGAAACCCCACAGGGCCCTCAGGGGCGTTTTTTTGGCAAATAAAGAAACTCTGACTTTCCAAAACCCTGATAGAGATTCTTAATGCAGAGGTCCAAAAAACCAAATGATTTCCCCTTTGGGTCTCGGGTTAAAACTACTTCGAAAAATGGGCTAGCTGGGGGGGTCTGTAGGAAACAAAGAAAAAGGACGAAAACGAGAGAGAGAGAGAGAGAGAGAAGTAGAGGAAAAGAGAGAGAAGAGAGAAGAGGGGGAGAGAGAAAAGAAGAGAGAGAGAGAGAGAAAAGAGAGAGAGGGGAGAGATAGAGAAAAGAAATTTAAGAGAGAGAAATGCATGTTTAAAAGATGATCCCTCTTTTTGTCCAAAACCCAATTCCCGGGGTTAGCTTAAGGGGGTTTTAAATGTTATGTAAATGTGTTAACTGTTTTTTGTAAGATTGGTTAACTGTTTTTTTTTAAAGTCAGCCGCTGTTTTGGGGGGTTTTTTGTAAATAGCAAATCCATTTTTCTGTTTTTTTTTGTTTTTTTTCCTTCGTTTAAGTTTTTTTGGATATTCCTGTGTGTTTTTTTGTTGTGTGTGTTTGTGTGTTTGTGTGTTGTGTGTTGTGTGTGTGTGTGTGGTGTGTGTGTGTGTGTGTGTTTATATTTGAAGGGGGGTCTCTGTCTTTGTGGAAACATATATTATTCATAGCATTCATTGTTTTGGTTCAAATCTAGTTCACTCTACCATCTCCTTCCCTCCTCCCTTACCTCTATCTCTATCTCTATCTCTCTATCTCTCTCTCTCTCTTTCTCTCTCTCTCTCTCTCTGTCTGTCTGTCTGTCTGTCTCTCCCTCACTCTCTCCTCTCTCTCTCTCTCTCATTCTCTCTCTCTCTCTTCTCTTACTCTCTCTCTCTCTCTCTCTACCCTTGTGTCTGTGTGTGTCTGTATCTGTGTGTTTATGTGTATGTGTTAGCATCTTCTCTGTTTGGGCTCCTGATCTTTTTCTCCACTCCTCCCCCTCCCCCGGCCCCCTTTTATCCGGTGGAGGGGGGGGGGGGAGAGCATCTGACGGACAGACACAAGGTGAGAGAGGGAAGGAGGTAGAGACAGAGAGAGAGAGAGAGAGAGAGAGAGAGGGGGGGAGAGCAGGACAGAGACAGAGAGAATGAGACAAGCGACAGTCACACACACACACACACACACACACACACACACACACACACACACACACACACACACACACACACACACACACACACATTCACCACACACACACACACACACACACACACACACACACACACACACACACACACACACACACGGCGCGCGCGCGCGCGCGCTTGTGCATGCAGAGAGAGAGAGAGAGAGGGGGGGGTGGGTGGAGCATTGACAGCAGTCGACGAAGGACAAAAATAAACTTGGAAACTGACGGGGCATTCCCCACCCACCAACTCCTCCTCAGTTTCAGCTGGCCATCAATCAGCTGTCAGGGAGATCAGCCGGTCACAGCTGAAAACACTGAACGTGGGTGAGAGGAATGTGGGAGGCGGGGGGAGGGGAGGAGGGGGGGGGGGGGTTAGGAACTGGCTTACCAATGGTGGTGGCGATGGATCACGCGTGTGTTGAAGGATTTACTTCCAGGGTCGCATTGAGGAAGACTGATGTGAATAGTCCAGATAAACTAAAATAACTCTTGAGTGATGAACAGTTGTTTTCTCTCTGCATCTTTGTTTCTCTCCTCTCCTTCTCCATCCTTCCTTCCCTCCTCACTCTATTCCTCCCTCCCTCTCCCTCCCTCTTCTCTCTCTCTCTCTTTCTCTGTGCCTCCCTCCCTTCCTCTTTCTCTGTTTTCCTGTCTGTCTCTGTGTCTCTTTCTGTCTGTCTCTGTGTGTCTCTCTGTCCATCTGTCTGTCTGTCTGTCTCCCTCCGTGCCCCACCCTCCCTCCCTCCCTCACCCGGTCTGTCTTTGTCTGCCTCAATTTGTCCATCGTCTCTTGTCCTCTCCTGACGTCCCCCACTGCTGCCTTTTCAAAGATAATCGTAATGAAATCTCAGTCAGTGTCTCTCTCACATCCTGCTGTGACTCGTGGCATCGATCTCATGTCTCCTCCGCTGTCAGATTCAAAGGATCGAATCTCCCAAACCATGGGAGGGAGGGAGGAGGAAGGGGGCGTGGGGGGGAAAGGGAGGGGGAGTTGAGAGTGAGTGTGTGTGTGTGTGTGTGTGTGGGGGGGGGGGGGGGGGTCTCTTCTGTTGGTTTATTTGATGATCTGTCGGTGCCATAACACAAGAGAACAACTGAACTGATTTGAAACTAATGTGATGGAAAGATCGAATGAGGCCCAAAGACGATCAGCTTCAACTGTGGTAATGATCCAGATCAGACAGCAGATCCAGGAAATGACATCTTGGATAAAGACTGCTAAATCCAATTTATTCTTGTTGCTCTCCCTTCGTTTTCTCTTCTATTCTTTCTATGTTTTTTTTTTAACCTTTCTCTAGGGAAATCATAAGGAACGGTGATCTGTTTCTGTGTGAAAACCAGAGGTCAGTTTCCGTCAATTTCATTTTCAAAAAGCACACACAAGGGGAATATAAAGGAGACAGCTGGAACGGATTCACCTTCTCTCCACGGACCACTAACAGCGGCGGCAAGTGGCCAAAACAAAATGACACGCACTGTCTGTCACGCAAACGTCTGTCTCTTCTCTCTGGACCAATAAACTGCAGGTCAGAGGAGTGACAGTGGGTCATCAAGCAGTGGGACAACAGACCCATGACGTGCAGGTCAGAGGAGTGACAGTGGGTCATCAAGCAGTGGGACAACAACAGACCCATGACGTGCAGGTCAGAGGAGTGACAGTGGGTCATCAGACCCATGATGCTGCAGGCTGGTGGTGATTTGTGTGTGTGTCGTTACTGTGCGGTCAGCCAGGGGGTGTCAGGTTACCCCAGGACTATCTCCATACGTCCTTGGTGGTGTGTGAGGTTTGTGTTCTCCTCTGTCCAGATAGAATTTTAGTGTTTTTCTTTTTCAGTGAGAGCACAATGATGGGGGATGGGGAGATTTCTGGAATGCACGCGCACCCCCCCCCCCCCCCCCCCCTTCTTGCCGAATGTCCTCTACTCCACCCCAGAAACATGCATAGACATACACAAGCGCATGCGCACATACTCACACATCACACACACACATTAAACGTACACACACACACACACACACACACACACACACACACACACACACACACCACACACACACACACACACATTAAACGTACACACACACACACACACACACACACACACACACACACACACACACACCACACACACCACACATTGCTCGTTATGCAATAGGATACAGTAATTACAATACAATGCATCCATAAGCAATGTAACGCAATACAATGCAACGCAACACAACACGGCACAAAACAATACAACATAACACGATGCAATAGAGTACCATACAATAATTCTAAAACAATATCATTATACAATGCAAAGCAATGTAATGCAATACCATACAATCTGATATGACACCGTACAATCTAATCTAATGCCATGCAGTCTAATACAATAGCATATAATCTAATGCAGTACAATACAGGTGTATGGTGACCTAACACAAGCATTTCGTGATGAATTGAACTCATAAAAACAACGTCTGTAACCAATGCAGTTGTATGGTAACCTAACTCAAGCATTTCGTGTTGAATTGAACTCATAAAAACAACGTCTGTAACCAATGCAGTTGTATGGTAATCTAACTCAAGCATTTCGTGTTGAATTGAACTCATCAAACCACGTCTGGAACCGATGACTGCACTGGCGTGTACACCACACGAACGTTTTCGAACCTGTCCAGCAAAATCCCCCCCCCCCCCTTCCCTTCCCCCTCCTCGTGTCTCTCCCCTCCCGTTCTCCCTCCATCCCCTCCCCCTATCTTTCAAAGAAGATCAAGTTTGAATGGAATCACCGTGCTAGACACATCAACGTCGGTTCCACAATGGAACACACTGACAAGTGTGATCAAACCGCTCATGCAATCAAGATCGGGTTTCCAGAGAGGGAGCCGTGTGGCTCAGTGGCTAAGGCCGTCAGGCTGTTCGTCCAAGGTCCGGTGTTCCGTTCCCATTCGAGATAACAAGCCTGGAAGAAATTGATGTCTGTCCTGACTCTACTCCTTGTCTAGATGTTTGGATCGCACTGAAAATACAGAATCGGTGCGTGTTCACATGCATGAAAAGATCTTGCACGCACGCTGAATTGCAGTCCACCTACCGGAGGAAGAGTGAGACCGTCGCGTGGCGGTGTGGTGACTGACAGGCTGAATTGCAGTCCACCTACCGGAGGAAGAGTGAGACCATCGCGTGGCGGCGTGGTGACTGACAGGCTGAATTGCAGTCCACCTACCGGAGGGAGAGTGAGACCATCGCGTGGCGGTGTGGTGACTGACAGGCTGAATTGCAGTCCACCTACCGGAGGGAGAGTGAGACCATCGCGTGGCGGTGTGGTGACTGACAGGCTGAATTGCCGTCCACCTACCGGAGGGAGAGTGAGACCGTCGCGTGGCGGTGTGGTGACTGACAGGCTGAATTGCAGTCCACCTACCGGAGGGAGAGTGAGACCATCGCGTGGCGGTGTGGTGACTGACAGGAAAGTGAAACACGTGGACACCGAGGTCGTGCTTAGATATTATCTCCGTAGACGGAATGTGGTTGCTTGAATCTATAAAGGAATTAAAAACGGTCACATGAAAAGAAAATCTCTCCAATGCTGAACCTCAGAGTAA
>CM031614.1:80369297-80376797 GCA_018398815.1 Conus ventricosus
GATCTTTGCACACAGCTGTTGTTTCGCGTCATGGCCAAGTTTTCTTGCAGAGCTTGAAACGTCTGCTGCGCGACTCGCCGGGCATTCGTACGAGGCAGGCCACTTCGTGTACATGTAACGGGCCACCTGACATTTCTCTGGTCTTTTAGGCTGCACGTTCTGCGTTTGTGCGATTTAATCAATCAATCGGTCAATCAATCAATCAATCAAGTAATTCATCAATCAAACAATCAATTGATTAGTTAGTTTACTGATTCATTCATTCATGCCTTTATTTTCTTTTGTATGTATTCGTGTATGTATTTTTTTCATCAATTTACTTATTATTCATATATTCTTAAAATTCGTTTATTTCTTTATCCGTTGATTGTTTCTTGGAGTGTAAGCTCGAAGTACGTGACAGGAATGTTTCCCTCTTTTTGAAATTATTTTGTTTGCAGGTCATGCTGGATTCGTTTCCAAGGCAACGTGAGAGCAACAGCAATTGGACATATCAAAATAAGTTTTTTCCTTAAACACACACACATGCACGCACGCACGCACGCACACACGCACACACACACACACGCACGCACGCACGCACGCACACACACGCGTGCGCACACACACACACGCGTGCGCACACACACACACGCGTGCGCACACACACACACGCGTGCGCGCACACACACACGCGTGCGCGCACACACACACGCACGCACACACACACACACACACACACACACACACACACACACACACACACACACGACAGAGGCAGAGAGAGACAGACAGACAGACAAAGATGGGGGGGGGGGTGGGGGGGTGGCGTGCAAGACAGCAGGGTGAGTGTTTATATATGTAAAAGAAAGAAGAAAAGAAAATTAAAGAGAAAAGACCCACGGTACAATGTAAGATTTGACTGGCTAGATGGAACAACCTGAAGGAAAAGCAAACTGCTTTTAAGCCAGTATAGTCATGACAGGACAGGCATAGATACGAGGGGATAACAGCCAGTATAGTCATGACAGGACAGGCATAGATACGAGGGGATAACAGCCAGTATAGTCATGATAGGACAGGCATAGAGGGGATAACAGCCAGTATAGTCATGACAGGACAGGCATAGAGGGGATAACAGCCAGTATAGTCATGGCAGGACAGGCATGGATACGAGGGGATAACAGCCAGTATCGTCATGACAGGACAGGCATGGATACGAGGGGATAACAGCCAGTATAGTCATGACAGGACAGGCATGGATACAAGGGGATAACAGCCAGTATAGTCATGACAGGACAGGCATGGATACGAGGGGATAACAGCCAGTATAGTCATGACAGGACAGGCATAGATACGAGGGGATAACAGCCAGTATAGTCATGACAGGACAGGCATGGATACGAGGGGCTAACAGCCAGTATAGTCATGACAGGACAGGCATGGATACGAGGGGATAACAGCCAGTATAGTCATGATAGGACAGGCATAGAGGGGCTAACAGCCAGTATAGTCATGATAGGACAGGCATGAATACGAGGGGATAACAGCCAGTATAGTCATGACAGGACAGGCATGGATACGAGGGGATAACAGCCAGTATAGTCATGACAGGACAGGCATGGATACGAGGGGATAACAGATGGCTCCAGTTAGTACGTTTATATCAAGTTGTTCCAATTCGTACACACAGTGTGAGATTGTTCAAATTAGTGCGATGAGCGTATTGTTGTCCCACTTTGTATGTTCAGCGTGTGTGAGATTGTTCCAATTAGTGAGTTGAGCGTATTGTTGTTCCAGTTGGTATGTTTAGCGTGCATGAGATTGTTCCAATTAGTGCATTGAGCGTATTGTTGTTCTAGTTGGTGTTTTAGTGTGTAGACACTTAGAATAAAAAGTTCTATGACTGTGTGAATCTCCTCTCTCTCTCTCTCTCTCTCTCTCTCTCTCTCTCTCTCTCTGGAGAGAGAGAGAGAGAGAGAGAGAGAGAGAGAGAGAGACGTGTGTGTGTGTGTGCGCGCGCGCGCGCGCTGCGTGCGTGCGTGCGAGTGTGTGTGTGAGCGCGCTTGCACGTGTACATGCAAATGTGTGTTGTAAACATATTGAATGACAAGGACATAACCTTGCCTCTCTCCACACGTAGTTCCCGGCTCATCAATCCCAGTTGATCAACAGTTCCCCCCCCCCCTCCCCCCGTCATCCCCACCCCTCCGTTTTCCCCTACCCAACTTCCCCATATCTCCTTCGTTCTCACTCACGTTGTCACAACACGGAACAATTCGCTGTCCTCACAGCCCTTCTCTAATCTCCCCCCCACCCCCACCCCCTCCGCTCCATCGGCCAATCAGCTGTCCTCATTATCCTCCGACCTGTAACACAGTCCCCAGCCTGGCTCGTTGGGGGAGAGAACTCTTCACTCTGGTGTTGATCCAACTTCCATTTTCCACCCGTTGTGCTCCACTTCACCCGAGCCAACTGGGGGGAATTCTCTTCCATCCGCAGTGCTGGTGCTTGTCACATTCCACAGGAAGGCTACAGAATGACGAAGTGAAACGGTGTGATTGACACCATTGTTGAACTTCCTTCCTAAGTCTGTCACGGGGTTGATGGTTCCGACCACAGGTCAGTCGGTTCCAACCGTACAGTTTCAAGTCAGAACAGTGAAACTTCAAGACCTCGAAGACAGATAGAAATACACGTGGGAGCACGCGGACGTATGATCCAATCTTCTTGCATTCGGATGCTTCAAACACACAGCCTCAAAACGTCTTGGGAATGTGACAAGTACTCTATACCAGGGAATAAAGCGTCACAATGAGAGGAAGAGAGAGAATGAGACAGAGAGAGAGGGGGGGGGGTGGAAAAAGGGAGAAAGGGTGGGAGTGAGTGAGGGAGAGAGAGAGGGAGGAGGAAGGGAGAGAGAGAAAGAGAGAGAGAGAGAGTGAGAGAGAGAGAGAGAGAGAGAGAGAGAGAGAGAGAGAGAGAGAGGAGAGAGAGAGAGAGAGAGAGAGAGAATGGCTACTATTTAAAAATGCCTCAAGTATTACTACATAATCGCCACACAAAAATTATTCACAGACAGCCTTTAGTACACATACAGCGGATATTTCTGAATGAAACAACATTTGCTAGGACAGAATCGTCCAGTAACCAGTGCTGTTGGCCATCATGCATTAACGGTTCCAACGGCATGTCAGTGTCACGCTCTGTCTTCCAGAGAACCGTCCAGTAACTAGTGCTGTAACGGCATGTCAGTGCAACGCTCTGTCTTCCCAGAGAACCGTCCAGTAACTAGTGCTGTAACGGCATGTCAGTGCAACGCTCTGTCTTCCCAGAGAACCGTCCAGTAACTAGTGCTGTAACGGCATGTCAGTGCACGCTCTGTCTTCCCAGACGGGACGGGATGTATTCCTTCGCCGTCATTCAAGACACGTAGTCAAAAAAAAAAAAAAGAAAGAAAAGAAGACAACAAACTGTTAACTTCCTCTTCGGGGGCCAGCATCACACCACGAAGCTTCACTCAGTCTAGCAGGTAACCCAATTTGCGTTCCTCTCCAAACAAAAAACCCCAACTTGACCAAGATGGGCAGAGAGCAAATGAAAATGTCTGGGGACAAGCCACAAACAAACAGAAATAGTGCCAGAAAGTCGGTCGCGGTTTTAAGCGCCACCAAGCACGGAAAGTGCCAGGGAGGCTATTGTCGGTCTCACGCAGCGAGGGGCGTCATCCATCACTCAAGGGGGACAATGAAGCCGCCAGGAGAGAGTCAGCAGGGCGTTTAACCCAATCTGTCCCTGATACTGGCAACCCAGCAAGGTTTTTTTTTTGTGTTCTTCTTTTGTTTTTTTTGTTCCTCTCCTCTGATACCGAACGGAAAAAACTGTCGTGTGATGTCCGGCTCGTTAGTGACGGTTGTTTACAGTTCACCTGCTTTGTCTGGTGGACTGGTGTGGTGGTGGTGTTGGTGGACTGGTGTGCTGGTGTATCTGGTGTGCTGGTGGGTCTGGTGGACTGGTGTGGTGGTGGGTCTGGTGACTGGTGTGGTGGTGGTGAGTCTGGTGGACTGGTGTGGTGGTGGTGGTGGAGGGTTGTGGTGGTGGACTGGTGTGGTGGTGGTGTCTGGTGACTGGTGTGGTGGTGGTGTCTGGTGGACTGGTGTGGGGTGGTGTCTGGTGGACTGGTGTGGTGGTGGTGTCTGGTGACTGTGTGGGGTGGTGTCTGGTGGACTGGTGTGGTGGTGGTGTCTGGGGACTGGTGTGGTGGAGGTGGTGTCTGGTGACTGGTATGGTGGTGGACTGGTGACTGGTGTGGTGGTGGAAACTGTGACGGTGTGGTGGTGTGTCTGGTGATGGTTGTGGTGTGGACTGGTGATGGTGTGGTGGTGGTGTCTGGTGACTGGTGTGATGGTGGACTGTGACTGGTGTGGTGGTGATGTCTGGTGACTGTGTGGTGGTGGTGTCTGGTGGACGGGTGTGGTGGTGGTGTCTGGTGGACTGGTGTGGTGGTGGACTGGTGACTGGTGTGGTGGTGGTGTCTGGTGATGGTGTGGTGGTGGTAGTGTCTGGTGACTGGTGTGGTGGTGGACGGGGTGACTGGTGTGGTGGTGGACGGGTTTGACTGGTGTGGTGGTGGTGTCTGGTGACTGGTGTGGTGGTGGACTGGTGACTGGTGTGGTGGTGGACTGGTGACTGGTGTGGTGGTGGTGTCTGGTGACTGGTGTGGTGGTGGACTGGTGACTGGTGACTGGTGTGGTGGTGGTGTTCTGGTGACTGGTGTGGTGGTGGTGTCTGGTGGTGGTGGACTGGTGACTGGTGTGGTGGTGGTGTCTGGTGACTGGTGTGGTGGTGTTGGTGGACTGGTGTGGTGGTGGTTGTCTGGTGACTGGTGTGGTGGTGTCTGGTGACTGGTGTGGTGGTGGTGTCTTGTGACTGGTGTGGTGGTGGTGTCTGGTGTTGTGGTGGTGGTGGTGGCTGGTGTGGTGGGTGGTGTCTGGTGGACTGGTGTGGTGGTGGTGTCTGGTGGACTGGTGTGGTGGTGGTGGTGGACTGGTGTGGTGGTGGTGGTGGACTGGTGTGCTGGTGGGTCTGGTGGACTGGTGTGCTGGTGGTGTCTGGTGGACTGGTGTGGTGGAGGTGTCTGGTGGACTGGTGTGCTGGTGGTGTCTGGTGGACTGGTGTGGTGGTGGTGTCTGGTGTGTGGTGGTGTTGGTGGACTGGTGTGGTGGGGGTGGTGGTGTCTGGTGGACTGGTGTGGTGGTGGTGTCTGGTGGACTGGTGTGGTGGTGGTGGACTGGTGTGGTGGTGGTGTCTGGTGGACTGGTGTGGTGGTGGTGGGGGACTGGTGTGTGGTGGTGGTGTCTTGTGCTGGTGGTGGTGGACTGGTGTGCTGTGTGGTGGTGGTGGTGGACTGGTGTGCTGGTGTCTGGTGGACTGGTGTGGTGGAGGTGTCGGTGGACTGGTGTGGTGGTGGTAGACTGGTGTGCTGGTGGTGTCTGGTGGACTGGTGTGGTGGTGGTGTCTGGTGGACTGTGGTGCTGGTGGTGTCTGGTGGACTGATGTGGTGGTGGTGGTGTCTGGTGACTGGTGTGGTGGTGTCTGGTGGACTGGTGTGGTGGTGGTGTCTGGTGGACTGGTGTGGTGGTGGTGTCTGGGGGACTGGTGGTGTCTGGTGGACTGGTGTGGTGGGTGGTGTCGGTGGACTGGTGTGGTGGTGGTGTCGGTGGACTGGTGTGGTGGTGGTATCTGGTGGACTGGTGTGCTGGTGGTGTCGGTGGACTGTGTGGTGGTGGTGGTGTCTGGTATGCTGGTGGTTTCTGGTGTGCTGGTGGTGTCTGGTGGACTGGTGTGCTGGTGGTGTCTGGTGGACTGGTGTGCTGGCGGTGTCTGGTGGACTGGTGTGGTGGTGGTGTCTGGTGAAATGGTGTGCTGGTGGTGTCTGGTGGACTGGTTTTGCTGGTGGGTGGTGTCTGGTGTGGTGGTGGTGTCTGGTGGACTGGTGTGGTGGTGGTGTCTGGTGACTGGTGTTGGTGGTGGTTGTCTGGTGACTGGTGTGGTGGTGGTGTCTGGTGGACGGGTTTGTGCTGGTGGTGTCTGGTGGACTGGTGTGGTGGTGGTGTCGGTGGACTGGTGTGGTGGTGGTGTCGGTGGGACTGGTGTGGTGGTGGTGTCTGGTGGACTGGTGTGGTGGTGGGTGTCGGTGGACTGGTGGTGGTGGTGGATTGGTGGACTGGTGTGCTGGAGGTGTCGGTGGACTGGTGTGGTGGTGGTGTCTGGTATGCGGGGTGGTGTCTGGTGTGCTGGTGGTGTCTGGGTGGACTGGTGTGCTGGTGGTGTCTGGTGGACTGGTGTGCGTGCGGTGTCTGGTGGACTTGTGTGGTGGTGGTGTCTGGTGACTGGTGTGCTGGCGGTGTCTGGTGGACTGGTGTGGTGGTGGTGGTGTCTGGTGTGGTGGTGGTGTCTGGTGGACTGGCGTGGTGGTGGTGTCTGGTGACTGGTGTGGTGGTGGTGACTGGTGACTTGTGTGCTGGTGGTGTCTGGTGGACTGGTGTGTGGTGGTTTGTCTGGTGTGGTGGTGGTGTCTGGTGGACTGGTGTGGCGGTGGTGTCTGGTGGACTGGTGTGGGTGGGGTTCTGGTGACTGGTGTGGTGGTGGTGTCTGGTGACTGGTGTGCTGGTGGTGTCTGGTGGACTGGTGTGGTAGGGGTTTGTCTGGTGGATGGTGGTGTCTGGTGGACGGGTTTGTGGTGGTGGTGTCTGGTTTACTGGTGTGGTGGTGGTGTCTGGTGGACTGGTGTGGTGGTGGTGTGGTGTCTGGTGTGGTGGTCGTGGTGGTATCTGGTGACTGGTGTGGTGGTGGTGTCTGGTGACTTGTGTGGTGGTGGTGGTGTCTGGTGGATGGTGTGGTGGTGGTGTCTGGTGACGGGTGGGGTGGTGGTGTTTTGTGACTGGTGTGGTGGTGGTGTCTGGTGTGGTGGTGGTGGTGGACTGGTGTGGTGATGGTGTCTGGTGGACTGGTGTGGTGGTGGTGTCGGGTGGACTGGTGAGGTGGTGGATGGTGGACTGGTGTGGGTGGTGGTGGTGGACTGGTGTGCTGGGTGGTGTCTGGTGGACTGGTGTGGTGGGTGGTGTCTGGTGGACTGGTGTGGTGGTGGTGTCTGGTGGACTGGTGAGTGGTGGTGTCTGGTGGACTGGTGTGGTGGTGGTGTCTGGTGGACTGGTGTGGTGGTGGTGTGGTGTCTGGTGGACTGGTGTGGTGTGGTGTCTGGTGGACTGGTGTGGTGGTGGTGGACGGGTTTGTGGTGGTGGTGTCTGGTGGACTGGTGTGGTGGTGGTGGTGGACTGGTGTGGTGGTGGTGTCTGGTGGACTGGTGTGCGGGTGGACTGGTGTGGTGGTGGGGGACTGGTGTCTGGTGGACTGGTGTGGTGGTGGTGTTGGTGGACTGGTGTGGTGGTGGTGTCTGGTGTGCTGGTGGTGTCTGGTGGACTGTGTGGTGGTGGTGGATGGTGTCTGGTGGACTGCTGT
>CM031614.1:80381797-80386797 GCA_018398815.1 Conus ventricosus
ATCCTTTTTAATGAAAATATATCTGATGAACCGTCTACCACCGAATGTAAAATTCCAAAAAATTTTAAATATAAATTGGCCGACTGGGAAGCCTTTCAAACTTTTCTTCTGTCACAAATACATCACCAATAGAGGATGACGATCTAGATATATTTTATGGTAATTTCTCAAAAGTAGTATTATTAGCAGCTGAAAAGACTATCCCAAAACATAAATACAAAAAGATTGGAAAATATGCAGGCAACGTATAGTGGACAGAGAATGTAGACTCGCTGTTACAGTCAAAGCGAAAAAGCTACAAAACATGGATAAGAAATAAGTCAGAAGAAAACTTTATAATCATGAAACAAGAAAAGAATAAATGTGCTAAAATATTGCTCAAGCTAAAAAAAAAAAAAAAGTACTGGGTTGAGTTTTGCGAAGCCGAAGTATCGGAATCAAAAGATTTATTTAAAGTTTGGAAAAAAGTTAAAGAAATGAAAAACTGCTATAAAAGTCAGTCATACCCTATAAAGCTACAAACGATTTTCCTTCTGCTTTGGATAAAGCTGAAGCTTTTCTGGTTTATTTTCAGCTTGTAGTCAGTCTAAAAATCTTCAGCCAGAAAGCCTTCATCACAGAAACAATGAGGAACAAAAAGATGATTACATGGCTCCTCCACAAGAAAACGAACATTTCCTGAACTCACCTTTACTGTTGTCAGAACTAACAGAAGCATTATATTCTATCCCTTCACATGATTCAGCTGTTGGCCTTGATGGAGTGTCCTATCAACTCATTAGACATTTACTTCTTCGTGGGAAAGTATTACTGCATTCATTATTCCAAAAATGTTGGATTAATGGCACTATTCCCAGTACTCAAGGAAGGGAAACCGAGGACATCTTTACATAGTTACAGACCCATAGCTCTAACCTCTCATGCTGGTAAACTTTTAGAAAAAAATTATTCAAAAACGACTGTTGTTTTACTGTGAAAAAAATGGCGTGATTCCTGTTCAGCAAGCGGGCTTTCGAAAAGGTCGTTTTCCACAGACCATTTAGTTAAAATGACCAGTCACATCAAAAACAATTCTCCGCAAAAAAAAGTACTTTGGCTACATTTTTTGACGTCAAAAAGCCTATGACTGCTATGGCACGCAAGGCTACTTTTCAAATTAAAAACTGTTGGTAATTTCTGGGAGAATGTTTGATTACATTAAAAGCTTCCTAACAGAAAGAAGCATATGTACACGAATTGGAAGAACTTATTCATCCTTTAGGAATGTAGATTGGGGTATTCCTCAGGGATCAGTTATTGCTCCCACGTTGTTTACAGTCCTAATCCATGATCTTCCCAAATCTATGTCAAAAGCCACGCATGTAGTTCAATATTTCAGATGGTATTGCTATTTGGATTAACTGTACATTAAGGAAACATTTAAATAAAAGAACAATAAAACTTTGTACAGAAGATGTACCAAAAGGAATTGGATAGATTATCTATATATATGAAGAACAACGGAGTAGAACTGTCTGGAGAAAAAACATGTCTTTTGTTGTTTAACAATGGTGAGAACCCAAAGGTTCTATCCTTGCTTTTGCTAGATGGTCAGATTCTAGAATATAAACAAAAAGTTAAATTTCTGGGGGTATTTTTAACCCCGAAGCTGAACTTGAAAACACATATTGAAAATTTGATTGATAAAACAAGAAAAAGATTGAACGTTCTTAAAATAATATATGTTGTCAACCATGGGGTCAGGACTGTCATACCTTTTTACATCTACACATCTCGTTAGTCCGATCGAAATTGACATATGGGCAGGAAGTGTATTCCTCTCGCACCTAATTCTCTTTTAAAGAGATTGCAAAGCTTGGATAGTATGGCCATGAAATTAGCCCCTGGGAGTTCAGTTCATACAAAAAACTTATAAATGTCATAAAGAAACAAATATCTTACCACTTAATGAGAAGCGAATATTGGATGTGTCCAAATATATTGTCAGAAGTCTTTCTGTTGAAAATTCAGTTACTGAAAGAAATACTGATGGATTCCAGTAAAGATTTTCCTAAGAGTACGAAAAACATATCATACATCCAACCAATTAGAAACTACACATCTGACTTTATGTCACATTGTAATATTGATATTACTGCTATACCAAAATTTCCTGCGGTACCTCCAATGCCTCCTTGGGAGCACCTAAATGCTTCTTTTGATTACGAATACACTGTGTTAAAGAAAAGTGATAATGTAAATATCTTAAACAACTGAAGTTCGTGAACATTTAGAAAACAGCTATCCAAATCATTTAAAATGTTTACAGATGGGTCAGTGATGGAATCCTCTGACAGTGGTTCAGGCTTTATAATACCAACTCTAAATGTCAGGAAATCATATTTATTTAGGAAGGGGTTTTCAATTTATACCTCAGAATTTATGCAATACTGAAGGCTTTGATGTACATAATTATATGATACACCAATTGCTTTATATAAAATCATACTGTGTGTTGATTCCAAATCTGTTTTACGATCACTAGAGCGTTGGGACTGCAAAGCTAGAAAAGATTTGCTTTTTGAAATAAAGCATGTATTGCATTGTTTCATAACTCTAGGTATAAGAATTGATTTTTGTTGGGTCCCATCTCACTGTGGTTTTAAAGTGGAATGAAATAGCAGACAGTCTTGCAAAAGAAGGAGCAAATAGAAACGCTGAAAAATTTAACCCAAAATTTTCTTAGGTTTGTCCTCTTGTGAATTAATCCAAATTATGGAAAAGTACATACATAAGCAGAATTTTAGTTAAAAAAAAGTGGCTACTTTACCATCGTGCCCCAGGCACATTGTAAGATTAATTCATAAATTAAGGCTGAATACCTGGAACACTAAATATTCTCATGATATTACTTGTGCCTGCGGAGGAAAACATTTCCGTACGTCATCTTTTGTTTGAATGCTCAGTGTGACCTCACTCTATCAGGAGGAAAGTATTGAGATGAATAACTTTGATAAAGTCAATACTGTCTTATATGGTTCATGTGTTGCTGAAATTGCCATGGCTATTTCGCAGTCACAGGTTGCAAAAACTTTTATACAGATCGCAATTTTGTGTACCTTTAGGGTATTTCACTTATGTAAATATGCATATGTCAGATGTGGGTTTGAAAGAACTAGGTAAGTTGAGTGAGTGTAAAAGGTTGGGGATTTTTTTGTTTTGTTTAAACAAGTGTCTAATATCATCTGGCGATGAAAAGACATAAACAAACCTCTGAACTGAACTGAACATTGTCTGGAATCCTCTCCTTTGAAGAAGATCTCATGGTTACATACACGGTTTAGCTTCTCATACCATAGCCAGAGACTTTACTTTCATTTTGAGCGCAAACGCTACCTACTACAACAAGCACCATCACCGTTACTACTACAGCTGCCGCTGCTGCAGTTTCTGCTCCTGCTAACGCTACTGCTACACAACAAGAACAACAACAGCAACAACAGATGCTACCACTATTACTACTACTACTACTGCTGCTACCGCTACTACTAACTACTACTACTACTACTATACTACTACTATACTACTACTACTACTACTACTACTACAGTATCAACAACAACTTCCATGCGTACCACCACCACAACCACCACTACTACAGCAACCACCACTACCACCACCATCACTACTACTACCACTACTGATACTACTGCTATTGCTGCTTCTGCTGCTGCTACAGCTGCTGCTACTACTAGTACATCCTCAATGACAACTTCCACTTCTACCATCACCACCACCACCATCACCACCACCACTACTACTTCTACAACTACTACCACTACTGCTGCTGCTGCTGCCGCTGCTGCTGCTAGTACTACATGCACACAGACATGGACTGGCTGACGGATCTTTCACACTAAAGGATACATTTTTCAGCCCAGGGTCTACTTTTTCACCATCTATCTTCATCACGCACAAGTCATGTCAGTGCGTTACATTCCCGCTGATAAACCAACATCAAGAAGCTGGAAGTGATCATGATGCAGCCAGGTAAGCCCAGGGTAATGAAGCAATGAGGTGAAGCCTCAGAGGGTAGAGAGAATGAAACTGTACACATTGCCTCAGAGGGTAGAGAGAATGAAACTGTACACATTGCCTCAGAAGGTAGAGAGAATGAAAATGTACACATTGCCTCAGAAGGTAGAGAGAATGAAACTGTACACATTGCCTCAGAAGGTAGAGAGAATGAAAATGTACACATTGCCTCAGAAGGTAGAGAGAATGAAACTGTACACATTGCCTCAGAAGGTAGACAGAATGAAAATGTACACATTGCCTCAGAAGGTAGACAGAATGAAAATGTACACATTGCCTCAGAAGGTAGAGAATGAAACTGTACACATTGCCTCAGAAGGTAGAGAGAATGAAACTGTACACATTGCCTCAGAAGGTAGAGAGAATGAAACTGTACACATTGCCTCAGAAGGTAGAGAATGAAACTGTACAAATTGCCTCAGAAGGTAGAGAGAATGAAACTGTACACATTGCCTCAGAAGGTAGAGAGAATGAAAATGTACAAATTGCCTCAAAAGGTAGACAGAATGAAACTGTACACATTGCCTCAGAAGGTAGAGAGAATGAAACTGTACACATTGCCTCAGAAGGTAGAGAGAATGAAACTGTACACATTGCCTCAGAAGGTAGAGAGAATGAAACTGTACACATTGCCTCAGAAGGTAGAGAGAATGAAACTGTACAAATAAAAGTCAGTTTCAAAGTGAGAAGACTGCAAGAGGAAATTGAAACAAACTTCAGAAAATGATTCTCAGCGACTCCGTCAACCAGCAGGAACAAACACATTACAAGACAAAACACGACGCGTTTCGACCTCTGAGGCCTTCTTCAGGCAAGATAAACAATTAACACCCAGGACAATGAAAACGAAGAAGGAGCCAATCGCTTATCTTCTCATATTTAGCGCAGTCTGGGCGTTGAATTCGCGTCGTGTTTTGGCTTGTAAT
>CM031614.1:80391797-80393602 GCA_018398815.1 Conus ventricosus
TGGACAATGCAACATACAAAAAGTATAAGAATATTACGACAGAATCATTAGTTATATAACACATAACAGGTATCTGTTATGAGAAACACAAGTGCGATTTTAGTACACAACAAACGTGAACAGCATAACAAGTAATAAATATGAGAGCTCTTGATGCAGGTGATCACGAGTGAAATACAATACAAATTCTGTCATTATCAATATAAGGAACAAATGAGTGATATGTTGTTGGCAACAAATGACTAACATAATGATAATAAATTTCAGTATATACACAATACATGAGTGATAAGGCATAGCACATAATAGTGGTGTAAAGAAAATGTTTTAATATTTTTTATAGGTTTTCATTTTAAATTTTGTTTAGTATAGAAATAGAGGTGCATTTATTTTATTGCAGTGTATAAGCGCACCCAAACTGGTATAAAAGTTTGATATGCTGATCGACATGTGTGTAGCCCGTGCCCAGGTTTTAGAGGGGAGATGCATGGATTCGTGCAGTTTTTATAACGGGTGAGCTTGAAGTTTGTATGTGTGGCCCGGGCGATGTTGAGTTGTCTGCTGTGACAGACCGAGAGAGGGGAGAGCGTGCGCTGTCTGCTGTGACAGACCCAGAGAGCGTAAGACGCTAGTAAGTCCTGGGAGAGAGAGGCCCGGGTAAGTTGAAGACTTAGTGTTGTTAAGTTTAATATTTCATTTTCTTTACAGCTTGCTTTTTGTTTATGGTTTATGAATAGTATTACGATGAATAGTTTGACAAGTATAAATTTAAAATTATTCTTTTCCCTTGTTTTATAGATTCGAGATGGTTCGAGGGCCCTGTGAGGAGACAAGCTTTTTGTTTATATAATAAAATTTTCTTGTTTGTTGAAATGAATTGGAAATAATATTATTTATTTTTTTATTCGGAATTGCCAAGGTGGAGAGAAAAGGGAATGGTGGTTGGTTTTCAGGGGGAGAGGGAAGTGATAAATTTATTTTAAGTGAGGAACGGGGGTAGTAATGGGGGTTTTCCCCAGATTTTGTTTGTGAGGTGGCATGCTCGTAGGGAGGAGGTGGAGGGAGCCCCCTCCCGAGACGTTTGGGTGCCCCGGGTGTGAAGTGTAAGATGGCTGCCCGAGGGAGTGGAAGCTGGAGGAGTCCTGCCATAGGGTTTGAGGGCACGGTCGTGAAGATTAAAGAAGGAAGGTTCCCGGGCTACTTTTGGTATCGGGAGCCCGACCCGGTTGGGGGCGTTGACGTCGTCCCCGGTGAACTTTGGGGGGGGCGACGGGAAGGTTTTTTAGAAACTTCCGTGATAAAAGTGGTGAAAACCCTTTTTTTAAATTTTCCCCCTTTCTTTCGCTTCACCCGGAGTTTTGGTGTGACATTTTTAAAAATTTTTTTAAAGAAGGGGGGGGTATTTTTACAAAATTTTGGATATCCCCGGGTAAAAGGTATGGGGTAAGATTTTGTGTGTTGGAAATTTTTTTTTTTTTTCCGTTGGCGCATTGGGTTTCCCCCTCCCGGGGAAAGGGGTTTTTTTTGCGAAAAAAAAGTTTTTCCCCCCGACATTTAAAACCATTAAAAAATAAATACCCCTCCCTTTCGGGACCTATTAAAAATACTAAAAAAAACTCTTTTAAAAAAAAAAAAACCCCAAAACAAAAATTACCTAAATCAATTACAAACAAAACCACCAAAAAAATAAACCTAAAAAATATCCCCCCCCCAATCATACTTTAAAAATAAAAACTATACAATAAAATCATAAAATATTATACCCAAAAATATTAAAAAACCTATCACCTCACCCCCAAAAATTC
>CM031614.1:80393702-80411202 GCA_018398815.1 Conus ventricosus
TAACCCCCCCCAAAAAAAAATTTTAAAAAAACCTTCAGTGGCCACCCCGGGGGGGCAATCAAAACAGCCTTTTTTGGCAGTGCTCAACCAAAATGACGCCAGGTCGTGCCACGTCGACACCCTCGATCTGATGGCAATCTAGACTTTTCCAAATGGGGTGCAACCCAACCGAGTGTGTTTCGTTTACACAGCACAGGCTAGGAACTGCCGCGAGCCGTAAATTAAGTGATCGGGTTTCGGCCCCGTGTACAAAGTTTGTAGGTGGAAATTAGTCAGAAGAAGTGTGCGGATTTTATGTCATTTAATTGATAGAGAGAAAGAGTGTGTGTGTGTGTGTGTCTGTCTGCCCGCCTCTCTGTCTGTCTGTCTGTCTCTCTCTCTCTGTCTCTCTCTTCTCTGTCTGTCTGTCTGTCTGCCGGTGATTCTCTCTCTCTCTCTTCCGCCACAGAAAAAGGCGGCTTTAAAGGCCACTTTCGCCCAAAAACTCGGTGGTTGAGCAAGTGGGGTTGAACAGACATTTATCTGTTCTCTCTGCTCCTTGTGATACAGCCTGGCTGTGAAGTTCCCCACCTTCACAAAGCGCTCTAAAGGGGTGGATGGACAGTTGATGAAAACAAAGCGCCTTCAGTGATGAAACGCGTTAGCTTTCCGTCTTTGTTCCGTATCTTCTCCATCAGAAGAGAAGACCTGAGTGTGCACCCTAGTCTTTTCAGGGCTGACTCAATATCCCCATCGGCCACTGAGATGGGGATTATCAGAGATGAAGAGTTTGGTAACTGGGGCCCCCATCGAGCCCCCTCTCAAAATGAAAGGGTTTTTGTCATGTAGGGTCACTGTGTGTCCGTTAAGCACAATCCCTTCAATTAATAGCTGGCTCCTGGCAGACCTAGTCATGGGATATATGCGCCAAAGCCCCCTGATCATGTTGCGCTCCCAAAACACTTTCACACCCACTTACCCTTTCTGCCGCAAGACAGATATCAAGGTTGGAGAAACCGTCATTTTCAGAGGAAAGGCGGGTAGCGTCGACAGGGGGTAAGTCCTTCCTTTTGAGGAACACCGGTTCCACGTGCGTGACCATTGTTCCGTAACAAATGTTTACATAGCCGAAATCACATGGGAGGGAGAGGGGGGGGGGGGGGTGAAAGTGCAGCGTTGTTCTTAAAAAAAAAAAAAAAAAAAAAAAGGGGGGGGGGGGGGGGGGGGCAACCAAGCACGTGAAAAACGATATACTATCTAAGCGCCTGCCAAAATGGAGGACAGAAGAGAGAGAAAAACAAACCGAAAAGACGCAACAAATTCCGTCACCACCACTTCATAGCTTTACCTACCACAAAACACACCCAAAACACAGCAAACAACCATCATATGACAAACCGCTGCCACAAAATAGAGGCCAAAACAAAACAAAAAAACCGCAGAAACACTGCAAGAATCGGCCCGAGCGCCAAACACCTGACCGCTCGACATCGAGCGCTCACCAGTCTCCTACTGAAGAAGTGTGATGCCTGGGAGCGGTGCCGGGTGGCTGTAGTGGCGTGTTGAAGAGCGCGAGAGGCAACAATAGTCTACATATACTGAAGAAGTGTGATGCCTGGAAGCGGTGCCGGGTGGCTGTTGCTGCGTGTTGAAGAGCATTCATTTCATTTATGCCCGGTGGAGCATAGGCCATCAACGACCCTTCGCCATAGCACTCTGTTCTGGGCTGTTCTTGGTCATCCCTTGTTGTTTCAAATCACGCCTCAGTGTCTCGTCTCCAGCTGTTGCGAGAGGCCGGCCTCTCTTTCTCTTTCCCTGCGGGTTCAGGTCAGGGCTTGGCGTGTGGTGCTGGATGCTGGCTTCCTGAGGGTGTGTCCGATCCAGCCCCACTTCCTTTCGCAGTATCTGCTTGGCCACTGGTTCCTGTCCCGCACGCTCCCCACAGATCTTCGTTTCGGACCTTGTCCTGCCATCGGATTTTTGAGATGCGCCTCAGACAGGTGTTGAAGAATGTCTGATCTTTTGTTGCAATCGTCTGTGTTGTCCGCCACGTTCGCATCCGTAGAGCAGAATTGATTTCACATTGGAGTTGAAGATGCGGAGTTTGGTTCTTATGCTGATTCCTCCAGATGCCCAGATGTTCTTGAGCATGACGAAAGCTGCTCTTGCCTTGCCGATTCTGGCTGTGACGTCTCGTTCCGTGCTTCCCCTGTTGGTCAACCACGCTTCCCAGGTAGACGAAAGACTCCACCTCCCTGATGGGCTCTCCATCGACTGTGACTGGTGTGTTGGCAGTGGTGTTGATTTTCATCAGCTCGGTCTTTCTTCCTGTTTAATCTTGAGCCCTGTCCCCGTGCTGATGTGGTCTCCAAGCGAGTGGTCTTGTCCTGCATCTGGCTGTGCTGTGTGACAGGAGCGCCAGGTCGTCAGCGAAGTCAAGGTCGTCGAGCTGCGTCCAGAGTGTCCACTGTATACCGTTGTTTCTGCCTGTTGTAGTGGTCTTCATGATCCAGTCAATGACCAGGAGGAGAGGAACGGCGACAGCAGGCATCCCTGCCGAACTCCGGTCTTCACCTCGAAACTTTTGGACAGGTGGCCGGCGGTGGGCAATCCTGCAGTTCATGCCCTGGTAGGTGCACCGGATGAGGGAGATGATCTTCTCGGTCACTCCGTAATGCCTCAGCGGCTTCCACAGCACTCTCTGTCCACACTGTCGAAAGCCTTCTCATAATCTATGAAGTTGATGTGAAGGGGGAGTTCCACTCCAGCGACTGCTCCACAATGATGCGCAAGGCTGGCGATCTGGTCAGAACATGATCTTGTTCTGCCGGAAGCCTGCCTGCTGGTCTCGGAGCTTGGGGTCGACAGCCTCTTTCATTCTCTCCAGTAGAACCCTGTTGAGAACCTTGCCTGGTGTTGACAGGAGCATGATCCCTCGGTAGTTGCTGCAGTCCCTGAGGTCTCCTTTCTTCGGCAGCTTGATGACGATTCCTTCTTTCCACTGAGCCGGTACCTCCTCCTTCTCCCAGATCTTGCTGAAGAGGCTGTATAGCATGTGACAGCTGTCTCTATGTCTGCTTTTGATGGCTTCTGCTGGTATCTCGTCCGGCCCTGCAGCCTTCCCATTTTTCAAAAGTCATGATGGCCTTCTTGATCTCTGCCTTTGAGGGTTTGTCACAGCTGATGGGCAGGTCTGTTCTGCAGGTGGGATGTCTGGTGGTGCGTCAGGGGCGGGGCGGTTCAGCAGCTCCCTGAAGTGTTCTGCCCATCGTTTCAGCTGTTTCCTCGTTTTGTCAGTGGGTTTCCGTTCTTGTCCTTCACTGGCTTGTCTGTCTGCTGGAACTTACCCGTCAGCTTCTTGGTCACCAGGTACAGGTCCTTCAGGTTCCCCTGTCCGGCTGCTGCCTCTGCTTGCTGGCCAGGTCGTCAAAAGTAGTCCCTCTTGTCCTTCTTGATGCTCTTCTTTACTTCTCCGTTCGCTGCTGTGTGCTCTTCCTGTGCCTTTGCCCTAGCTGCTCTTGTTCGGCTCGTGTTCAGCGTAGTTTTCTTCTCTCTCCTTGTTTCAACTTGTGGATGGTGTCGGCAGAGATCCATTCTTGTGCTGGGCCTTCTTCTTGCCAAGGATCTCTTCACATGTGTCATGCCAGAGCTTCTTGCAGTGTTCCCACTGTGTCTCGATGTCCGTCTCACTGTCTTCTATCAGCTCTTGTAGCGGCTGGAACCTGTTGGAAAGGCTGATCTGGAATGCTGCTTGTGTGTCCCTTTCCGGAGCAGTCCGACATTGTACCTTGTACGTGTGTTGTTGGTGTTAGTGAATCTCTTGAGGCGAAGTCTCACTGTTGTTAAAAGAAGGTGGTGGTCTGATGACACGTCAGCACCTCTCATTCACTCGACATCCCGCCATGATCTCCTGAATTTGCGCTAATGCAGATGTGGTCAATCTGGTTCTCCGTAACATGGTTCGGGGATCTCCATGTGGCCTTGTGGATGCGCTTGTGTGGGAAGATGCTTCCTCCTAATCACCAGCTGGTTCAGGGCGCACAGGTTCGCAAAACGCTCACCATTCTCGTTCATCTGTCCCAGTCCATGTGTCCCCATGATGTCCTCGTAGCCTGTGTTGTCCGTTCCGATCTTGCGTTAAAATCTCCCATCAGTATGGTTATGTCCTTTGCTCCTCTTTTGTCTATCACTGTCTGTAGTTGCTGATAGAAAATCATCTTTCCTTCTCTTCTTCCGCATCATTGGTGGGAGCATTATGCATGGATGATGTTCAGCCTGATGTAAATTCTTCTTCGTGGTAAACTTGGCCTGTGATGGATGCGGGAGTAGTTGACAGGTTTCCCATCCCGATGAGTGCCCCTTGTGGCCTACGGTGCCAGCATCAGGGCAACACCCATCAGTGTGGGGGGCTCCATCCTCTGATGTGTCCTGGAGTACCACAAGATGTTCTACAGTTGAAAGTCTCAGCTGTACTGATTGCTAGCAACCTTGTCCACTCTGTATATGCACTCCGATCTTGTAAAGCTTTTCATCTCTCTCGCAACTGGGATGGTTTGTCCTGTTTAAAAACATCGTACTGATTGTTCCATGTGGCTTACTTTCGTTGTTTGTCTGGTGTTAGAAGGGGAGTAGGTTACGGCCTTGCAGCTTCCCTTTCGGCTTTCAACTGCACTGCGATCATAAGTCTCCGGGGGATGGAGACCCCCTTCCTTGTCCCCGGGTGAATCATTTGGTTCATTGGTCGTCGATGCCTTCTGTAATCTCGTCTTTTTTTTTCAGGCAGGGTTGTTAGCACCTACGCAAACCACCTTTATCTCTCGGGGCGTGGTGGTCACTGACTATAGTCGGCATACTTAGACCTTGCTGGCTGGGCCGTGGGTCTATTCTATGCCCATACCTACTGGGACAGTGTTGAAGAGCGAGTCTGTGCTTAATTGCAGGCGGAATTGAGGAGCACTTTTGATGTTGATTTTATGCCTGGACAATAAAAACATAGTTGCAGGTGATTCAACTCTGTGTGTGACGCTGTGTGGGTTGTGTGGTGTGTGTCCTGTGTGGCGTGTGCGCGCGCGCGCGCGACGCGGGCGTGCGTGCGTACGTGCATGATGCGTGCGTGTGTAAAAACTCAACTCGATCCCAGGAAATGAGGTAAGAGAATAAAAATCTCAACTACTCCGATGAGAAATATTGCTGACATCTCCTATGACGTAAGCGAGCAGGTGACGCCATTCTGCCCATCCCTGTGTGTGGGTGCAGGTGTTGTGTGTGTCTGTGTGTGTGTGTTGCAGAGTTTCGACGGCGTGACGATTCTGTTCAGGCGACGTGGTGGGTTTCACTCCATCTTGCCAGCCGCATCACACACCTGGAGGCTGGTCTCCAGTGCTCAAACGCCATGTCACATCCTTCGACGCCTCCAGTGAGTACACTCCGCTCTACATAGGTACACACCTAACACGCACGCTCGCGCGGGGCGCGCGCGCTCATACACACACGGACTCGTACGCACGCTTGCACGCACGGCACGCCACGCACGCCAAAGCGCACGCACGCACACTACAACAACACACATCACACACCACTCACAAACACACACACACTACACAATGCACGCGCACATTAACTCATGCACACCGCGCGGCACTACACGCAAACACTCACACAACAGCAGCACACACTCACTCAACACGCAAACAGCACAGGACACGCACACAACACACACACACACACACACCACACACACACACACAATCACACACGCACACTCTACACACACACACGCATCGCACACAAACACACACATCTCATCTACACAGGAGTGCTGAATTGTTGCGGACTTGCGGTCAGCTGGTCAGTCTGTGTTGTCTTTTTCTGTCCTGCCTGGTCTCTCTCTAGCCTCTATATCCTACTCTACTCTCTCTCTATCTCTCTCTCTCTCTCCTCTCTACTCTCTATCTCTCTCTATCCTCATCCCTCTCTCCGTATTCTACAAGGTGTAAAATACAAAGCACGTAGAACTAGGACCGATGACTATCATGATAGCGAGTCAGTCTGTCTCTGTCTGTCGTCTGCCTCAGTCTGTCTGTATGTCTGTCTGTCTGTCTGTCTGCTCTGTTTGTCTGTCTGTCTGTATCTACTCTCTCTCTTTCTCTCTCTTCTCTCTCTCTCTCTCTATCACTATCTCTCTACTGTTCTGAAACTAAACACAATTCGTTCATTCAAGTAACTCATATTGTAATAGGTTTTGAAGGAGCAATCCTGATTCCTTCAGTCTCCAATATCCCCACGCTGTTCTTTCATATTGAGGGTGCACCTGATTCCTTCAAGGGCACTATACCACAACGCTGTTCTCTTTCTATATGAAGGAGCACCTGATTCCTCAGTCACCAATACCATCGCTGTTCTTTCTATCTGAAGGAGCACCTGGGGTTTCTTCTGTCACCAATACCAACGCTGTTCTTTCTATCTGATAGGAGCAACATGATTCTTCAGTCACATTTAACCAACGCTGTTCTTGTCTATCGGAAGGAGGTCCTGGTGCCCTTCAGTCTCACAATACCCACGCTGTTCTTTCTATCTGAAGGAGCACCGGATGTCTCAGTCTCCAATACCCCACAACGTCTGTTCCTTTCTTTCTGAAGGAGCTCATGATTCTTCAGTCCAACTATATCCCAACGCTGTTCTTTCTTATCTGAAGGACACCTGTTTTCTTCAGTCACCAATAACTACGCTGTTCTTTCTATTCTGTAGGTGCACATGATTTACTTACAGTCACCATTACCCAACGCTGTTCTGTCTATCCTGATGGCGCGACCTGATTCCTTCAGTCAAACTTTACCCTATCGCTGTTTTTTTCTACTGATGGAGGCACCTGTTTCCTTCAGTCACCAATATCCCAATACGCTGTTCTCTTCATACTCTGAAGTAGAGACCCTGATTCCTTCAGTCTCCAATTACCCAACAGCTGTTCTTTCTATCTGATGGAGAGACAACATGATTACTTCTGACCACTCCAAATACCACAACGCTGTTCTTTATATCTGATGGTAGACATACTGATTACCTTCAGTACTTCCAATACCCAACGCTGTTCTTTCTATCTGATGGAGCAACTGATTCCTTCACTGTAACCAATACCAACGCTGTTCTTTCTATTGAAGGTGACCTGATTCCTTACAGTCACCTATACCCAACGCCTGTCTGTCTTTCTGAAGGCAGCACTGATTCCTTCAGTCTACATTACCCAACGCTGTTCTTTCTTCTGAAGTAGCACACTGATTCCTTCAGTCCAACATTTCCCAATACTCGCTGTTCTTTCTATCTGAAGGAGCAATGATTCCTTCAGTCACTAGACCCTACGCTGTCTCTTTCATGATCTGAAGGAGCAACCATGATTCCTTCAGTCACCAATACCCATGACTGTTCTTTTATCTGTCTGTGCACCTGATTCCTTCAATCACCAATACCAACGCTGTTCTTTCTTTCTGGAAGAGCACCTCGATTCCTTACTGTCTCCAATACCCAACGCTGCTGTGCTTTCTATCTGAAGGTAGAAACCTGATTCCATTCATACCCAATCAACCCAAACAGCTGATCCATTTTCTATATGCAAGGAGCAACCTGTTTACTTCAGTCACCAAATACCCCAACGCTGTTTTTTCTATCTGAAGGGAGCCACCTGATTCCTTCGTCACCTATACCATCGCTGTTCTTTCTATCTGAAGAGCAGCACCTCGTTTCCTTCAGTCACCAATATACCCAACGCTGTTCTTTCATCTGAAAGGAGCAGCACCTCGATTCCTTCAGTCTCCAATAACCAATACGCTGTTCTTTCTATCTGAAGGAGCACCTGAATCCTTCAGTCACCAAACTACCCAACGCTGTTCTTTATTTCTGATGGAGACCTGATTCCTTCAGTCACCAATTCTCTACGTTGTTCTTTATATCTGAAGGAGCACCTGATTCCTTCAGTCACAATACCCATCGTGTTCTTTCTATCTGTAGGAGCACCTGATTCCTTTCCAAGTCCACCAATAACCAACGCTTTGTCTTTCTATCTGAAGGAGACACTGATTCCTTCATGGCACCATACCCATCGCTGTTCTTTCTTATCTGAGGGTGCACCTGTTAATTCTGTCATCATTACCCAACGCTGTTCTTTCTATGGACTGCAGCACACTGTTCTCCTTCAGTTCACCAATACCCACGCTGTTACTTTCTTTCTGAGGAGCACCTGTTTCCTTCAGTCACATATACCCACGATGTTCTTTCATATTCTGTAGGAAGCACTGATACCTTCAGTCTACCAATACCCATCGCTGTTCTTTTATTCTGAAGGCAGGCAACTGTTTCTTCAGTCTCCAATACCCAACGCTGTTCTTTCTAATCTCGAAGGAGCACCTGAATTCCTTCAGTCTCAATACCCACACGCTGTTCTTTCTATCTGCAAGGAGCACCTGATCCTTTCAGTCACCAATTCCCAACGCTGTTCTTTCCTATCTGCAGGAGACACATGATTACTTCAGTCACTATACAAAACGCTGTTCTTTATTTCTGAAGGGGCCAACTGATTCCATACAGTCACACATACCCAAACGCTGTTCTTTCTATCTGAAGGAAGCAACTGATTCCTTCACGGTTCACCAATATCCCAACGTGTTCTTTCTTTCTGAAGGAGCACATGATTCATTCAGTCAACAATACCCAAACGCTGTTCTTTCTTTCTGAAAGGAGCAACTGAATTCCCTTCATGTCACCTATACCCAACGCTGTTCTTTCTGTCTGATGGAGCACCTGATTCATTCTGGTCACCTATAACCCTACGCTGTTTTTCTATCTGAAGGAGCAAATGATTCCTTCAGTACACCAATACCCAACGCTGTTCTTTTCTATCTGATGGACAGCACCTGATTCCTTCAGGCTCCAAATACCCATAACCTGTTCTTTCTATTGAGAGGAAAGCACCTGATTCCTTCAAGTCACCAATACACCTACGCTGTTCGTTTCTATCTGATGGGAGCAACCTGATACCTTCCAGGACAATCCACTAAGCTGTCTATATATCTGAAGGAGCTCACTGTTTGCCTTCACTGTCACCAATACACCAACGTGTTCTTTCTATCTGAAGGAGACCTCGATTCCTGCAGTCACTTATATCCCAATCCCACCCGTGGGCTTGTTCTTTCTATATGATGGTATTGCACTGATTCCTTCGTCACCAATCCAACGCTGTTCTTTCGATTGAAGGCAGCCACTGATTCTTCAGTCACCAATACCCAACGATGTTCTTTCTTCTGAAGGTGCACCTGATTCCTTCAGTCACCATACACAACGCTGTTCTTTCTATCTGAAGGATGCAGCACCTGTAACTTCATTCAGTCACCATTAACCAACGCTGTTTATTTCTATACTGAAGGAGCACCTTCGATTCCTTTCAGTCACCAATTACCCAACGCTGTTCTTTCTATCTGTAGCGTGCACCTGATTCTTAAGTCACAATAACCCATCGCATGTGCTTTCTATCTGATGTGAACGGATTCCTTCAGTCACACCCTCAATACCAAGCGCTGTTCTTTCTATTCTGAAGGAGCAAAATGCAATTCCTACAGTCACAATACCCATCGCTGGTCTTTCTATTGAACGGCAGCACTGATTCCTTCAGTCTCCAATACCCAAAGCTGTTTATTTCTGATCTGAACGGAGCACCTGATTCCTTCAGTCACCAAATACCACGCTGATTCTTTCTATCTGAAGGAGCACCTGATTCCTTCAGTCACCATACCCAACGTGTTCTTTCTTCTGAAGGAGCACTGATTCCTTCATTCACCAATGACCCAACGTGTTCTTTCTATCTGAAGGAGCACCGATTCCTTCAGTCACCAATACCAACGCTGTTCTTTACTATATGAAGGAGCACCTGATTCCTTTCAGTCACCAATACCCAACGCTGTTCTTTCTATTGAAGGAGCCCCTGATTCTTCTGTCACCAATACCAACGGCTCTGTTCTTCTAATCTGAAGGAGCACCTGGATTCTTAGTCACCAATACCCAACGCTGTTCTTTCTATCTGCAGGCGCACCTGATTCTTCAGTCACCAATACCCAAAGCTGTTTCTTTCTATCTGAGGAGCACTGATTCCTTCATACACCACACCCTTAACCCAACGCTGTTCTTTCTATCTGAAAGGTGCACCTGATTCACTTCAGTCACCAATTCCCAACAGCTGTTCATTTCTAGCTGTTGGAGACACTTGATTTCCCTTCTGTCACCAATTACCCATCGTGTTCTTTCATCTGAAGGAGCACATGACTTCCTTCAGTCACAATACCAACGCTTGTTTTTCTATATGATGGTGCACTGATTCTGCAGTCCAATACCCCAACGCTGTTCTTTCCTATCTGAAGGAGCACCTGATTCTTCACAGTCACCAATTACCCAACAGCTGTTCTTTCTTTCTGAAGGACACCTGTTTCTTAGTACACAATACCCAACGCTGTTCTTTCTATATGAAGGAGCTCCGGATCATTCTGTCACCAATACCCAAAACGCTGTTCTTTCTATATGAAGGAGCAACTGATTCCGTCAGTCACCAATACCCAACGCTCGTTCTTTCTATCTGAAGGTGCACATGCGTTTCCTTCAGTCACCCAATAACCAACGCTGTTCTTTATCTGAAGGTGCACCTGATTCCTTCAGTCACAATACCCAACGCTGTTCCTTTCTATATGTAGGAGCACTGATTCCTTCCTCACCAATAACCCAACGCTGTTCTTTTCTATCTGAAGGAGCCCACCTGATTCCTTCAGTCTCTAATACCCAACGGCTGTTCTTTCTATCTGAAGGAGCACTCTGTTCCTTCAGTCACCAATACCAACGCTGTTCTTTTATATGAAGGAGCACCTGGATTCCTTCAGTCAACCATACCAACGCTGTTCTTACGATTTGCAAGGAGCACTGATTCCTCGTATCCCAATACCCATCGAGGTTCTTTCTATATGGAATGGAGCACCTGTTTACACTTCAGCTCACCAAATACCCCAATCGCTGTTCTTTCTATCTGAAGGTGCACCTGATTCCTTCTGTCCCCTTTACCAACGCTGTTCTTTCTATCATGATGGTATGCACCTGATTCCTTCAGTCCTCCAATACCCAACGCTGTTCTTTCTATATGAAGGAAGGACACCTGATTCCTTCAGTCACCAATTACCCAATCGCTGTTCTTACTATATGTAGGAGACCTGTTTCCTTCTGTCACCATTCCATCGCTGTGTTACTTTACATTGAATAGAGCACCTGATTCCTTCAGTCACCAATTACAAACGCTGTTCTTTCTCTCTTGAAGGTGCACATGTTTCCTTCAGCTCACCAATACCCTACGCTGTTCTTTCTATCTGAGGAGGCACCTGTGTCACTTCAGTCACATTACCAACGATGTTCTTTCTATCTGTAGGAGCAACATGATTCCTTCAGTCACCAATACCCAAAACGCTGTTCTTTCTATCTGAGGAGCACCTGATTCTTCAAGTCACCATTAACCAACGCTGTTCCTTTCTTTCTGAAGGAGCTACCTGATCGCCTTCTCAGTCAACAATACCCAACGCTGTTCTTTCGATCTGAAGGCATGCACCTGATGCCTTCAGTCACCAATACCTAGCTGCTTTTTCTATCTGAAGGAGCACTGATTCCTTCAGTCACCAAACCCATAGCTGTTCTTTTATCTGAAGGAGCACCTGATTCCCCTTCTGCCCCCCCCACCCACAAGTCACAATACCCATCGACAGTCTTTCTATCTGATGGAGCACCTGATTCCTTCATTCACCTAGACCCAACGCTGTTCTTTCTCAGCTGAAGGAGCTCCTGTTTCCTTCATGTCACCCAATACACAAGATGTTCTTTCTATACTGATGGGCACCTGATCTCAGGCATCCAATACCCTACGCTGTTCTTTCTATCTGAAGGAGCAACTGTTTCCTCAGTCCCAATACCCACGCTGTTTCTTTCTTTATGAAGGTGCACCTGAGTCCTTCAAGTCACCCAATATCCCAACGCTGTTCTTTCTATCGAAGGAAGCACCTGATTCTTCAGTCACCCTATACCCAACGCTTTCTTTCGTATTCTGAAGGAGCACCTGATTACTTCTCAGTCACAATTCCCTACGCGGTTCTTTCTTTCTGATGGAGCACCTGATTCCTTCAGTCACACAATACCCAAACGCTGTTCTTTTATCTGAAGGAGCACCTGATTCCTTCAGTCTCCATTTCCCACAACGATGTTTCTTTCTTTCTGAAGGAGCACCTGTTCCTTCAGTCACCTTTACCTTCGTGTTCGTCTTCTATCTTGATGGCCTGACCTGATTCCTATCAGTACTCCATACCCAACGCTGGTCTTTCTATATGATGGAGCCCTGTTTCCTTCAGTCACATATACCACGCTGTTTTTCTATCTGAAGAGCTCCTGTTTCCTTCGTCACACATTATACCATCGCTGTTCTTTCTATCTGATAGGTGCAACCTGTTTCGTAAGTCTCCAATACCCAACGATGTTTCTTTCTATACATGAAGGAGCACCTGATTCATTCAGTCACAATAAACAACGCTTTCTTTCTATCCTGAAGGTAGCACCTGATTCCCTTCAGTCACCATACCCAACGCTGTTCTTATATCTTGTATTTGAAGGCGCACCCCTGATTCCTCAGTACCAATACCCCAATCGCGGTTCTTTCTATCTGAAGGAGTGAGCACCTGATTCACTTCAGTCACCAATACCAACGCTGTTCTTTACTATTGAAGGAAGCACCTGATTACATTCAGTCTCCAATACCCAACGCTGTTCTTTCTATCTGATGCGTCCAGCTCCTGATTCCTTCAGTCTCCAATACCCACCGCTGTTCTTTCTATCTGCAAAGTGAGCACCTGATTCTTCACCAGTCACCAATACCCAACGCGCGCTGTTCTTTCTTATCTGAAGGAGCACATGATTCCTTCAGTCACCTACATACCCATATCGCTGTTCTTTCTTCTGATGGAGCCAACTGATTCATTCAGTCACCATATTACCCAACGCTGTTTTTCTATCTGTAGGAGCACCTGTTTCCTTCAGGCACCAATAACCAACGCTTGTTCTTTCTTTCTGAAGGAGCTCCTGATTTCCTTCAGTTCACAATACCACAACGCTGTTACTTTCTTATCTGAAGGATAAGAACCTGATTCCTTCAGTCACCAATACACAACGCTGTTCTTTAGATCTGAAGGAGCACCTATTACTTCTGGCATACATTACCCAAACGATGTTCTTTCCTTCTGAAGGGAGCACCTGATTACTTTCAGTCAACAATAACCCTTCGCGTTCTTTCTTTTGAAGGAGACCTGATTCTTATATAGTCCACCAATACCACAACGCTGTTCTTTTCATCTGATGGTGCACATGATTCATTCTGTCACCAATACCAACGCTGCTGTTCTTTCTATCATGTAAGGAGCACATGATTCCTTTCATTCACCAATACCCAACGCTGTTATTTCTTGCTGAAGGAGCAACCTGATTCCTTCAGTCACCAATACCCTCACGTTGTTCTGTCTATTCTGAGGAGCTCCCTGATTCCCTTCAGTCCACACCTTTACCCAACGCTGTTCTTTCGACTGATGGCGCACATGATTCCTTCCAGTCACCTATACCCAACGCTGTTCTTTCTATCTGATGGCTAGCACCTGATTACTTCAGTCACCAATATCCCAACGCTGTTCTTTCTATCTGAGGGAGCACCTGATTCCGTCAGTCACCAAGACCCAACGCGGTTCTTTCTATCTGATAGGGCACCTCGATTCCTTCAGGTCACCATTACCCACGCTGTATTCTTTCTATCTGAAGGAGGCACCTGATTCCTCAGTCACCAATACCCAACGATGTTATTTCTATCTGAAGGAGCTCCTTGATTCTGCAGTCACCCAATACCCCAACGCTGTTCTTTCTATCTGAAAAGGAGCACCTGATTCCTTCAGTCACAAGAACCCAACGCTTGTTCGTTCTATCTGAAGGTGCACACTGATTCCTTCAGTCACCAATACCCAACGCTTGTTCTTTCTATCTGAAGAGGCCACTGTTCCTTCTGTCACCAATCCAACGATGTTCTTTCTATCTTGAAGGAGCACCTGTATTCCTCAGTAACCAATACCCTAACGCTGTTCATTCTATCTGACGGAGCACTGTTTCTCTTCAGTCACCATATACCAAACGGGTTTTGCGATCTGTAGGTAAGCACCTAGATTCCTTCAGTCACCTAGACCATCGGCTGTTCTTTCTATCTGAAGGCAGCAGGATTCCTGCAGTTACCAATACCACAACGCTGCTTCTTTTATCTGTAGGTGCCACCTGATTCCTTCAGTCACCAATACCCAACGCTGTTCTTTCTATCATGAAGGAGCACCTGATTCATTCTGTCAACCAATACACAACGCTGTTCATTTCTATATCTGAAGGAGCACCTGATTCCTTCAGTTCAACATTTACAACGCTTGTTCTTTTATCTGAAGGTGCACCTGTTTTCCTTCAGTCCACCTATACCCTAACGATGGTCTTTCTATCTGTAAGGAGCACTGATTCATTCCAGGCACCTATACCACAAAGCTGTTCTTTCATATCTGAAAGGAGCACACTGATTCCTTCAAGTCACATACCCAACGTGTTCTTCTATCTGAAGGAGCACCTGATTCCTGCAGTCACAATACCAACGCTGTCTTTCTATCTGAAGGAGCACATGATTCCATCTGTCTCCAATTCCCAACGCTGTTCTTTTCTATCGGAAGGGCACATGATTCCTTCAGTCACCAATACCAAACGCTGTTTCTTTCTATCTGAAGTGAGCACACCTGAGTCCTCAGTCACCTAATACCCAAACGCTGTTTTCTATCTGAAAAAGGTAGCACCTGATTTCCTTCAGTCAACCAATACCCATCGCATGTTTTCTTTCTATTCTGAAGGAGCACATGCTTCTTCAGTCACCAATACCAACGCTGTTCGTTCTATCTGAAGGAGCAACTGATTACTTCAGTCACCAATACCACAACGCTGTTCTTTCTATTTCTGAAGGAGCACCTGATTCCTTCTGTCACAATAATACCCAACGCTTGTTTTTATTATCTTAGGAGACACCGGATTCCTTCTGTAACAATACCCAACGCTGTTCTTTCCTATCTGAAGGAGCACCCTGATTCCTTCAGTCACAATACCCATCGCTGTTCTTTCTATCTGAAGGTGACACCTGTTTCCTTCTGTCACACCAATACCAAACGTTGTCTTTTCTATCTGAAGGAGCACCTGATTTCCTTCAGTCTCCAATACCCACATCGATGTTTTTTCATATCTGATGGAAGAACCTGATTTCCTTCAGTCACCACTTCCAACGCTGTTCCTTCTATCTGAAAGGTGCACCTGATTCCTTCAGTCACCAATACCCAACAAGCTGTTTCTTTCTATCTGAAGGAGCACAATGATTCCTTCAGTCACAATACCCATACGTGTTCTGTTTCTATCTGAAGGAGCACACCTGTTTCCTTCAGTCAACAATACCTATACGATGTTCTTCTATATCTGATGGCAGCACCTGGATTCTTCAGTCACCAATACCAACGCCTGTTATCTTCATATTGAAGGAGCACTGATTCCTTCAGTCACAATACCCCAACGCTGTTCTTTCTATCTGAAGGAGCACTGATATCTTACTAGTCACCAATACCCAACGGCTGTTCTTTCGCTATCTGAAAGGAGAACCTCTGTTACTTCAGTCACCATACCCAAACGCTGTTCTATCTATCTGAAGGCAGCACCTGATTCCTTCAGTCACCAATAACAACGCTGTTATTTCTTTCCTGTCAGGAGCACTGATTCCTTCAGACACCAATACCCAACGCTGTTTTTCTATCTGAAGGACTTCTCCTTCAGTCATTCACAGTCCAACCAATCCCAACTAGACTGTTCTTTCTATCTGAGGAGCACCTTATTCCTTCTGTCACCAATACACAACAGCTGTTCTTTCTATCTGAAGGAGACCTGGATTCTTCAGTCACCAATACCCCAACGCTGTTCTTTCTATCTGAAGGTCGCACCTGATTATTCTGGTCACCAATACCAAACGCAGTTTCTTACTATCCTGAAGGCAGACATGATTCTTCAGTCACCAATAACCCAACGCTGTTTCTTATTTCTGTAGGAGCACCTGATTCCTTCAGTCACCAATATCCCAACGCTGGTTCTTTCTATTGAAGGAGCACCTGATTCCTTCAGTCACATATACCCAACGCTGTTCTTTCTATCTGAAGGGAGCACCTGATTCCTTCAGTCATCCAATACCAACGGCTGTCTTTTCTATCTGATGGAGCACCTGCTTTAATTCAGTCACTTATACAACGCTGTTCTTTCGATCGGAAGGAGCCAACCTGATTCCTTCAGTCAACCAATACACAACGCTGTTCTTTCTATCTGAAGGAGCACCTGTTTCTCTTTCTGTCACAATACCAAAAGCTTTTCTTTCTATCTGGAAGGAGCACATGATTCCTTCACGTCACAATACCCAACGCGGTCTTTCTTTCGAAGGAGCACCTGATTCCTTCAGTCCACCATTACACAACCCTGTTCTTATATCTGAGGAGCCACCTGATTCCTTCAGTCACAATACCAACGCTTGTTCTTTCTCATCTGTTGGAGCACCTGATCTCCTTCAGGCTCCAATACCCAACGATGTTCTTGTCTATTGAAGGAGCACTGTTTCCTGCAGTACCAATACCCAACCGCTGTTTCGTTCTATCTGAAGGAGCACATGATTCCTTACAGTATACCCATCTCCCCCATCGCTGTCTTTATATCTGAAAGGAGGCCACCCTGATTCCTTCTAGTCAACAATTACCCCACAACGTCTGTTATTTATTTATGAAGGAGCACCTGATTCCTTTCAGTCACACAATATACCCAACGCTGTTCTTTCTTCTGAAGGAGCACCTGTTTCCTTCAGTCACCAATACCCACCGTGTTCTTTCTTTCTGAAGGGAAGCACCGATTCCTTCCAGGGGTTTTTCACAATACACATCGCTGTTCTTTTATCTGAAGGGTGCACCTGATTCATTCAGTCACCCAATAACCAACGTAGTTCTTTCTTTCTGAATATTTCATTGATGAATGATGCTACAGGACCCTATAGATCTACCGATTGGCAGCCTGATGATGGAAGCGGAAATTTTTTTGGGATGATTGATGATGCTTCATGCTCTATCATTTCCTCACATACAACACACCACACACACGCACACACGCTCGCACGCACGCAGCACGCACGCTCGCTACTCACACAACAAACACAAACACACACCACACAAAACACACACTCACACAGTGGGAGACGATTCGGAGACGCGTTTTATGGCTGTTGCCGGTTTGTTTTTTTTTTTTTGGGGGGGCCCATACTGTCACGGAGGATAACGCCGGAGGAGCATGTCGTGACTTGGCGCTGGGCATGCTGTACGCCATGCCTCACCTC
>CM031614.1:80418702-80446467 GCA_018398815.1 Conus ventricosus
CCCGACGGTGTCTGATACTTCAGAAACCGTGCAGGTGGCAGGCAGTGCTGGACAACCGCCCACGCTGCCCTGTTCCCACTCGCCTTCACCACAAGACGCTGCTGGCCAACCTCAAGGCCAGAGGACCCTTCATGGCCAAAGTCCGTGCAGTCACCGGAACAACAGCGCTGATCTCCGCAACCCACCCCCATCCCGTCCCTGCCGCTGCAATGATAAGAGCAACACTAACGACAACAGCAACAACAACAACAGCAGCAACAACAGTGATAAAAACGGCCCTGTACCGTTGATACCGACGTCAGAGGGTGGTCCTAGTACCACCCGTGCCCCCTGTGATGCGGCCACTGACAAACCCAGCGGCTCTGGCCACGAGTGTGGCCAGAAAACGGCCGAACAGCGAAACGGAAAAGCCAAAGGTTTGAAACAAAGGGCAGAGCGTTCGCTGAGCGTTCTTCAGCGCCAGAAGTCCCCTCGTACGGAGAAGTCCCGGAGCAAAGCGTGTGTTGTTCTATGACGTCTGTTGCTGACTTTCCAGGGTGGACTGTTTCTATGACGTCTGTTGCTGACTTTCCAGGATGGACTGTTTCTATGACGTCTGTTGCTGACTTTCCAGGGTGGACTGTTTCTATGACGTCTGTTGCTGACTTTCCAGGGTGGACTGTTTCTATGACGTCTGTTGCTGACTTTCCAGGGTGGACTGTTTCTATGACGTCTGTTGCTGACTTTCCAGGGTGGACTGTTTCAATGTGGGCAGCACATGACGACGTGTACGTCCAACAGAAGCGTGAGAGGACACGAGCATGCTCAGATGTTCATCAGAAATGCCTTCTGTGAGATTCCGAAGAACTGGAACCAAGAGATGGTGTATTTTTCTACCTTTTATTTATTCCTTCCTTCCGCCTTCCTTCCTTCTTTCTTTCCATTTTTTTTCTCTTCCTTATCAACGCAGCTTCAGACATATTTTATTGATTCATCAGATCAGTCCAATTCACAGTTCTGTTTCTCAGGACATCCGAATGGAGGCGCTGTCTTCGAGGTATTGTCAGTTCGGAAATCGCCAGTGGACAGATGGGTGAAATGGTTCATGTGGCACCTGAATACTCTTCTTGAAGTTCTTTGTTCCACCCATGAAGATTACTCTCGACTAAGTGGTAATCCCACAGCCTCATACCACGGGTTTCACGCTGTATGCGGGTGGATCATACGGGCTACACTAATGCATTGTGGTCGCCACGATTCAGGGACATTACCCACGCCATTACTAAGTGGGTGTTTCATATCAATCATTATTTCATCACTGAACAAGACAGATTTCAATGATTATTCTCAGCCTAGCGCAACCTTGCCACAAACCAGTTCTCTCCCTTAGCGCGACTTTCTTTTTCACAATTATTTCCCTTGAAATCCATCCGTCTAGTTTCTTTTGCGCAGTCCTGCTCGAACATTTCAAAATCGGTCCAGTGTCAAATTCACCCGGGAGGTCTTACCTTTCTGCAGTCCGCGACACCAAGACTTACAAGCTTTCGAGCAGCGCGGTCACGGAGTTTAAATTCGTAGTGCCACAGCCACAGTGTTGATACTCGCACTGGCTCGCCGCGAAATCGTTCCAGACCATTCCAGGCGGCACTTCCAGGTGCTTCAGAAGCAACGTTTCTGTTCAGCTGGCCTTCAAGAAATGAAGAACGATATTATCTGATTTTTTTTTTACAATCATTAAACTCTGCGATCGTTAACCTTGCTTTTTCATGGTCACAAAAAACAGAAGAAATTCCTGAAAATTAGAGCTAGACCCTGACGTCTGCTTTGTTCCCGAAAACGCCCTTTGACCGCGCGCGTACCCTGTATCGTAACAAAAAAAGGCGTAAAGGCGACCGTTCCGTGTTCTCTGTTTTGGCGAGTTAAACAATGATTTGGCACAAGACATTATGAGCCGCAATACAGTTTCCTGAGAAATAAAATTGCGTAACTGATTTCTAAATAAACATGGATTTGTAGAATAATGATACTTCTTGTTTAAATCAGCAAAGAAAAAAAAAAAGCCGTGATGCACAATACTAGAAAGAAGCATAAAATCACATGCTGTTTTGAATAACCGCGGGGATTTTCAGATGACACATGATCACAACAGTCTTCTTAAAATTGAATCAAATACCGTGTATAGCTCTATAAAAAAAAAAATCTATAGCCATGCTAACGGAACCATGTGATTCAGGACTTTTCTAATATCTGCTGTATTTTGGTTGTATCTTATTTCCCCTTTAACTTTTGTGAACCAGATTAAGCGACCAAGAAAATGTGTAGGGTTTTTTTTCTATCATTTATATTTAAACAGGTTTGTACAGTGACAAACTTTAATGTGTTTTTGTGTTTATTTCTCTGTGTAATTGTTCCTGCAAAAGCCAAGCACTTGGGTTTCAGATAGAACCAATCGTCTACGGGAAGCTGAAGATTTCCTGTGGCCTACATGTTCCTCGCGGACTGAGGTTGTTCGTCCACTTTTTTTTATGATGCAGTCATTTCCACATACGTTGTTTTGTAGTATCACCGTATGAATGATTGTTAACACTTGCTTTGAAGTTCTGCACTTCAGACGCTCATTCAACTGCATTAAAATGAATATATAGGTTTCAGATTGCTCCTGGGGGGGGGGGGGGGGGGGGGGGGGGGGCTATGAATTGTGTGTTTGCATCATTGAACTGCTGGTATTCTGAGAACAAATATAGTTAAAAATGTGTACCGTATGAATTGATACAGGCTAATGGCATGCTTAAAAGAGTAATTTGATGTTGGTATGCTTTCACCATTGAAACGTTTCAAGGGCAATGCAGAATTATGGATGTTTACTGTAGGAGCTCTGTACAGAAACCGATTTGAAATAGAAAGAAATCTACTATTTGTATGTGTATTGTGTGTTTCCATTATTATCTACTATTTGTATGTGTATTATGTGTTTCCATTATTGAAGAATTTGCGTTTTGAGGGCAAAGCAGAGTTTTAAATGTGTACTGTATGAGGTTTTTATAGAACAGTATTGAAAAGTAGGCCTAGGATTTTTATTTTTCTGTTTCCATCGTTCAACTAATGCAGTTTTGAGAGCAGTTTACTGATGTTTACTGCCTGAGATATACACTAATTTGTTCGAAAGAATACTGTTTATGTGTGTATGTTTTCATTATACTGAAAACAAATCGTTTTGATAAGCGGGGTTAGACGTGTAATGTACAAAGATTTGTATACTAACGTGTTCAAGAGATTACTGTTTATGCCTCCACACTGGGAGAACTGGCAGTTTAAGGGTAATGAATCGTTACAAATGTGTACATAGTAGGCCGACTTGTTCACTATAGTAAGTAGTAATGGCAATGCATCAAAGTGATTCTGGCATCTGCAGCCACTAGTTGTACCCTGTGTGTGAGCTGTTCCTTTTCCAGTCAGCAGTAGCGAGAGCCAGGTGTGTACCATGGGTCCACGCTGACGTCCAATACTCAGGATGCCGTTTCATTGGCCGTTGCAGCGTGATTCCTGTTCTGAGCGGCCTGTCCTCTCCTGTCCCGTGGGCTCTGTGATGCTGCTGTGTCTTCTTCACTCGGTGTGCCTCTTGACGTGGTGACGGGGGTTCATCACACCCCCTGGGACTACTCCCTGGTTACTGAGACAGGGCTCGCCCTGATGGGTTTCCTAGGGTGGTTTTGCTAGTGTGTGTTGTGGAGATGCGCATGTGTTTGTAGAGTTGGTACGGGAGCGCGCGCGCTCGCGTGTGTGTGTGTGAGTGAGTGAGTGTGTGTGTGTGTGTGTGTGTGTGTGTGTGTGTGTGTGTGTTTAGGTCTTCAATTTAACGTCTGTACACATTATGTGATATCAGACGATATTAGAGTGTGTGTGTGTGTGTGTGTGTGTGTGTGTGTGTGTGTGTGTGTGTGTGTGAGCGGCGACGTGTGTTGGCCCCTATGTGTATGCGGGCGCATGCACTCACATGTGTGTATATGTGTGTGTGAGAGAGATCTCGCGTGCATACAATTTTCATCATAAAAAAGATAGTAGGCCGGTTTTCCTTCAGTCTGTGAGTGTGTGTGTGTGTGCCCGCAGGTTCATGTGTTTGTGCGTTACGGGAAGGGGGGAAAGTGTCAGGGACCTGCGTCATGCCTTAATTCACGTTACCTTTAACTGGATTCCACGTTGACATGCTACGCGTTTACAAAACCGTTAGACCTACCGTCTTTCCGGAATTCACTTGTTTGGGGTTTGGCTTGTGAGTGCTTGGTTACTAGCTGCCCATTGTGCTGTCTTCGTTTGTATGACATTGTGTGTGTGTGTGTGTGTGTGTGTGTGTGTGTGTGCGAGTGGTGTGTGTGTGTGTGAGTGTGGAGGTGGGGGGTAACGCTTTTCCCGCTAACTTCTTGTAAACTGGGGGGGGGGGGGGGGGGGGGGGGGGGGAGAAGGGTAGGGGGCCACAGATGAAGGAGAATGTCTGATACCCTCAACACAACTAAGTCTTATCAGCCAGTTGAGCGAAGGATCGTGCACAGTTAGTCCTGTATGTTCTACGTTTCTTTCCTGACACGGCCTTTTTTTCCCTGTGAGTGGCGAAAGCCCTGAACAGGCTCTTTGTTGCTCGGCTCAGTTGTGATACAACTCGCACAGTAGCTGGTCGGTAGATTATTTTCTGTTTCAAGTTTGCTCACTCGTGTGTGATAGCCTGCGGCCAGCGGGTGTCATTACAAGTCTTATCGCCTACATCATCGTATCACCTTTCTCGTCACCACGCCCAACATCTCAAGATGATCACGATGCCCTCTGTAGACCAGCGAAGTTGGACTGTGTCCTCTAAAAACAGAATTCTTTTCATGTGTCATAATTCCTAAGGCAGAGTATTTATGCCTTAATCCTGTAAAGATTGCATTTGCAATGTTTACACACGCAGAAGGAAAATTGAGAACAAAGGAAACACGTCATAGCCTATCTTACGTCATAGACTTCTTATGAAATAGTTCCGAGGCCAAAGTTCCAGAACAGCATCCTACGAAGGAAATACTCCATGGCCTAGTCGATTCGCGCCTTTTCCAGACAAAACGAGGACAGTGAGCGGCTGCAAAGAAAGATGCCAGTCCGAGCAGCAGGAATCATTTGCATTTCAGACCAAATGCTTTCTGCAGCTTTTGAGGCAGGAGAAATGCCATAGGCCTGTTTCTTTCACTCGCATGTCCTAAGCAAGTTGGGCGAAGCAAGGAGCCATCGGTTTTGTTTTCCTGCTTGGTCCCTTTGTGATTAAATTAAGTTTATTATCAAATTAACGGGGGGGGGGGGGGGGGGGGGGGCGGGGGGGGGGGGCGAAAAAAGAAAGACAGAAAGAGGGGAAAAAAGAAAGAAGAAAAAAAAGACGAAGACAAGTGATGCGACTGAGTCTGTAATGAAATGTTCGTTTCTGTCTTGTATCTAAGCATATTATACATCAAGACCTCATGTCACTTACCCATGGGATAACTGCACGTGACATGTGAACTACGTTTTCGTCACGTCACCGTCCAATCGCTTGGAAGCTACGGATTTCGGCAAACTGTGCTACCTGGCATTAATACAGTGAATAGAAGAGACAGAGGAGGCGAAACGAAGACGATGTTTTAAACACCGTCGCTGTACATGGCCTAAAATGTTGCATGCCATACGTCATGGGTCTCCATGGACCCATGGCTTTTGTGAAGAACTAAAGCCTCGCTGTGCGTCGTGGGTCTCTAGGAACCCACACTTTTCCTGAAGGAATAAAACTTTGTCGGCTCTCTCTCTCTCTCTCTCTCTCTCTCTCTTGTTTGTAGACAGAAACATTCTGTTTTTGATAAAGATGCGGGGCCATGCTTTATTGACAAAGTCATGAAATTTGGTGAAATAAACTGAGACAAAAAAAAATCTCAGTTATCAAATGAAAATCACGTGTGTGGGTCGCCCCGACGTGTTCGTTGGTCCCTTGAGTCCACGAGGACCACTTCAGTCATCTTTGGGTTGAGGAAGGGAGGGGGGGGGGGGGGGGGAGGGGTTGACGTATTGTAGATAAGCGGCTGGCTGATCCAGACGATGCGTGCATGCACGGAATGTGCGGCCACGGCATGGACATGGAATGTGGGAGGCCTGCCCTTGATTGCTGGCGCGGGCTTTCCTGTACTCTTTTTATGTTGCACTGCAGCTGTCCTCTTTTCTTCATATAAGTTGGCGCCTTTGTGGATGGAGTAGCGCTGTCTAGCTCGATCCATAGCAGTTTGGTCCCATGTATCAGGGTTGAGGATAAACACTTTTATGGATGTTTTGAGAGTGTCTTTGAAACGTTTCTTTTGACCTCCATGGGAACGCTTTCCTTGTTGCAGCTCACCATAGAAGAGTCTCTTGGGTAGCCGGTGGTCTGGCATGCGAGGTGCATGACCTGCCCATTGAAGCTGAGACAGCGACAGGATGGTGTGGATGCCAGGCAGGCCTGTTTGGTCAAGCATCTCGCTGTCTGGGATTTTTACCTGCTATCTGATGTTTAGTAATCTTCTGAGGCAGGTTGTGTGGAAAATGATTCAGCTTCTTGGCATGCCGTTGGTACACTGTCCATGTTTCACATGCATAGAGGAGTGTGGGGGATAACAACAGCTCTGTACACCTTCAGCTTGATTGATAACTAGGCTGATGCCTCTTCTATTCCACACATTCGTGTGTAGTCTGCCAAAGGCTTTACTTGCTCTTGCAATTCTGATGCTCACTTCATCGTGGACGGTGACGTTCTGGGACAGTATGCTTCCAAGGCAGGTGGATTTACTCACCACAGCGGTGACCGTGATGTCAAGCTCAGCGTAGGGTCTGCCTGGCGCGGGTTGATGCAAAACTTCCGTCTTCTTTGCATCAATGGTGAGACCCAAGTTGTCGCAGGCTACAGAAAACTTGTCGATGCTAGATTGCATGACAGTTTCTGAGCCAGCATTGAGGGCGTAGTCAGCAGCAAACGGAAAGTCCTGACGCTGTCTGTCATCACCTTGGTTTTTGCTTGGAGCCTGTTGAGGTTAAACAGGTTTCCATGTGTTCTGAAGCTGATGTCGATGCCTACGTCTTCTCCTCTGAAGATGTCAGTCAGCATTGCAAAGAACATGATGCTGAACAGAGTAGCTGCCAAAACACAGCCTTACTCTATCTATGCCATATGTGATAGGGAAGGCGTTAGATGTCTCTGCGTTGTTTTGGATTCGGGCCTGCTTTCCATCATGGAACTGCCGCACCATAGAGATGAAATTCGGTGAGCATCCATATTTGGCCACAACGTTTGGCGACACCTGAAGCCATCCAAATCTTCAACACGCAAACAGAAATCTTTTCTGATAATATACCGTCATTCGTCTTTTTTTTTCTTCAACTAATGCTCAAGTTAGTACCGTCTTCTGGTTTTACGTGAGATGATAGAAATTCTCACATTCTGTGTATCGATATCGGAAATGACAAACAGCCAAAATGTGAATAAGACTGAATTCGTACTTAAAGATAATCCAAGAGTATGAAACGTATAATCCTGTATGACCAGAAGAACAACTCTCTGGAGATGATGTGAATGATTTCCACGAGGGATAGGGCCGAGACGGCATTAAGTCAGAGCGGGGATGTGAATCGAGTCTTTTGATTAACGAGGCGAGAACTTTTCCGAAACGTGATGTAAGTGTAATAATACTAATCAAATCAAAATGTCCAGATCAAGTCGAACCAGACAAAGAGCCTTGTGTGTGTGCGTGTGTGTGTGTGTGTGTGTGTGTGTGTGTGCACGGGTTGTTTTTTTTAAGTGGAAAAGCTTTATATTCTGCTCTTCGTTGATCGAGAATTCTTATAGAATGTTATTTATTGTGCGACTGTGCGTTACATCTGACAGGCTTTTTCGGTTCGAGACGAAGGATGTCTGCTGCCGAGACTTGGACATCATACAGGAAGAAGAGCAAGATTTTTGTCACCTCCTCCTCACCCCACCCACCCCCCTCCGTCTTACCTCTATGATGCCGTGTAGAATTAGTTGCTTTTTGGCACTTTGTGCAAGCTTCACAGCGGGATGATAACATGGAGTCACTGTTCAGACTTGCTTCAAGGGCACGATCTGATGCATCGGTGTGTTGATTGACTGTGTACTTTACGTTCCATCGCACCGCACCGCGCCAACATCTCGTGTGACTGCAGATTGATATCGGTCTGTATGTGCTTCAGTGAACATCACTGTATTGAAATGTATGTGATCACAGATTGTTCTGTATGCATTCATCGCATTGCACTGAATTAACATGTTTTGTCATTATACATTGCGCTGTACCTCATAGCACTGAACTAACATTTTTGACAATACTGACTGGAGAGAGAGAGAGAGAGAGAGAGAGAGAGAGAGAGAGTGAGTGAGTTGCTCGGTCAAAGGGTTGATTGTGGGAAAGGGGACACGGGAAGGCAAAGGGTGCATGCGTGTGTGCGCATGTAAAAGGTGGAGATGGGGAGTATGATAGGGAGGAGCGTGTCTCCTCTGTAACCCTACGAAAATATTGAAGGGGGGGGGGGGCTACTTTCTCCGCCCACCTTCCCGTCCATTTCCCTAATATTTGAAGCCTAAGAGATACCAAGGAACACACACACACACACATACACACTCACACACACATCAAAGTCACAATATTTGTGTCTTCCGGAATGGCATTTTGGATCAAATAATTATATGGACTGCATAAATCCCCCCCCCCCCCCCCCCCCCCCCCCCCCCCCCCCCCCCCCCCCCCCCCCCCCCCCCCCCCCCCCCCCCCCCCCCCGCCCCGCCCCCCGTAGCTTGAGTGTTTGCTGTGAAGTTTGTTCAGCCATTTGGAGGCCTGCAACACCTGAGACAGTTTTCTCTTGATGCATGTCACGAACTGTCGTCAGATCTCTCTCCCTCTCATGTACAACCTTTTTTTCCCTCCTGGTTTTCATTCTATCGCCAGTGTCGCCATGCTCACAGTTGGGGTCGAAAAAATCCATTTCATTTTTGTATGAAAAAATAAAACGTCCATTCTTAAGAATTCATGTATCTAGCCTAGTTGAAGGATCTCAAGTGTATCTGATATTTTTTCATGTCAATATATTTACAGAATTTTATTTAGTTGAAAATAATATATGAAGTAATATAATTGTGTTTCTAATCCCTCCTAACCTTGTGTGTGATTTTCCCGTATGATGAATCACGTCTTGCGATGTGATGTGTGTTAAACTTCATCAAACTAACATGCACGTTCCCGTATGGACCAGTTTCACGATTACTTTATGAAAAAGATCACCAGTAAACATGTTTTCCACTACGCACAGGCGTTGTTCTAACAGTAACAGAATGACATGATTTTGTCGTCCGTCTTCAGCATTGACTTTGTTTGATGCCATGGGAATGGATAAAGTGTGTGTGTGCGCGCACGCACGAGATGGTCTCTCTGTACCCACGTCCATCTTTCTTTCCATCTACTTGTCTGTCTCGGTGTATCCCTGTCTCACTATGTATACCTGGGAGTTGTATTATCTCAGTTTCTGTGTGTGTGTGTACATACCCATCACTCCTTTGTGACTGCTGTCTTTTTGTGTGCCCGTATCTCTGGAAGTCTCCGTCATCAGCTGATTTCCATCTTTACCAAACTTAGAAGAAATATGACAATGCCAACAAACGTTTGGCGGCAAAGTAACTTTTCTTTTCTTTTACTTTCGCCACACAGTCACCTCGCTTTGAAACTAACCTCCATCTTGACCAGATTCTGTTTTCTTCCTGTCCCCCCTGTAGATGTTACATGCTTGTCCACACCATAACCTCCATCTTTACCAGATTCTGTTTTCTTCCTGTCCCCCCCCTGTAGAGGTTACATGCTTGTCCACACCATAACCTCCATTGACCAGATTCTGTTTTCTTCCTGTCCCTACCCTGTAGAGGTTACATGCTTGTCCACACCATAACCTCCATTGACCAGATTCTGTTTTCTTCCTGTCCCTACCCCTGTAGAGGTTACATGCTTGTCCACACCATAACCTCCATTGACCAGATTCTGTTTTCTTCCTGTCCCCCCCTGTAGATGTTACATGCTTGTCCACACCTTGACCAGATTCTGTTTTCTTCCTGTCCCTACCCCTGTAGAGGTTACATGCTTGTCCACACCATAAGCATGTACAGAGAGAGAAGCAAGCTAGCAAGCCTATAGTTTTCCTATTGACATGCGCTGTTAAGCTGAAATTCAAGTGATTCCTAAGAGGAGTGAAACGGCTGGTGACTTCTTGTCAGACCCGTGTACCTCAATATATATATATATATATTGAATTATAAACAAAGCTTGCTCTTATGTCTTAGATTGACGAAATAGGGGGAAATAAGCATTCATATCTGCAGTGGTAGATGATTCTGCCTAACTAACAGAATGTGCTTGAGTGGGTGAATCGAGAAAAATAAAATAAATGCTTCTAAAAATGAGCCTTCAGCAAGCTTATAGTCTCCAAGGGGGAGACATCCTCCAATAGGGAGGGAAACTCAATAACATATAACTCCTGGTCATATACCGATATTTCGAAACCTTGTCGTTTCTCCTCAGTGACCGCGGAAAGTGGTAATTTGACTCCTCTGCCTTTTCAGTTTTAAGAAGAATGCAATCCCAGAAAAGGCTGGTGTGCAATATCGTATATTTGTTGAGTTTTCAAAGAACCAACCAAAGGTGCCACCTAAGAAGCAAAAGAAAATCATGAAAGAGCAAAACGAGCTACATTTTCTTGTGAAAAGTAGAAAATATAAAAAGATAACCTCTTAAGACACAAGTGCTGAGGGTCAGTTCTTGGAATGAATCCGCAAGGGACTAAAATACAACAAACTAATAAATTCCAAGGATAAGTACCGCGCACCGTTCCAGCAACTTACAGAGCAGCTTGGTGTTGCAATGACTGCAAGAAATATTGAATTATAAACAAAGCTTGCTCTTATGTCTTAGATTTTCCCAGTTTTCCATCTTCAAATCCCCTCTCCCCTCCCTCAAGTCCAAATCTTTGCCAGACAGTTCAGTTGTTGGCCTGCGCTTGTTTTTTCCCCCACTATTAGATTGTTCGTCTATGTATTTGTCTGACTTTATTCAAGTTTAAAAGGCTGTGCCAGTCTTGAATAAAAGTTACTCTGTGTTAGGTTTCCTTATGGGAGCAAAGCATGCCCCACTTGTTTACTGTTTAATTTTAATGAAGTTACAAATTATCTCCCTTGGTATAATCGCAGACGATCCAGGATTACGAAGCCGTTTGTAAAAATTTGATTTAAAATAGTTTTCCATTAAACTGACGCGCAGAAAAATCAAACTGCCTTTTTTTTGGTGCAATATTAAAGATTTTTGGAGCCAATGGCGTGATTTTCAAAGGTTTTCAAGGAGGTTTGGTCAACAGAACCACATTTTATTGATTTTCAAGGTCTTGAAATTCCCTGTCAGAATTCAAGGAGCGCACGAACCCTGGTGGATTTACCATCCGCATTAAATCGTTTGGTGCCTAACTCGACGGCAAGGACATGTACTCTTCACTGCCATTGCCAATGAATATACTAGTCATGGGGAAGTCCGGAATATTCCTCATTTTATATTTACAGCTTACAAAACGGAGGATATTTTCGGAGAGTTGAAGTCTCTAGATTATCGAAATAGGAGGGTTGGCAGCTACATGTAAGAATATTGAAAACGCGGAAGACCATGGTATTTATCAAACTGGTTTATTACCTTCTCTCAAGTCTAGCATGCATGCCACACACAAACCATGAGCCTTTCATTCTTCCTCACCTCTCTCACCCAAACCATATGTCTCGGCACATAACACAAACTTGATTTCTATACTGACGAATATAAACGGAACCAAATTTACCTGACAAGTCGATACAAGTATTCATCAGTATAGAATGAAGACATGTCAATCCAGTTTATTCATCAGTATGGAATGAACCGACATTAATCAACTTGACTAGTCGATACGAGTTCATTCCGTCAAAAGAACTGGAATGCCCTTCACAGAATGCTGGCAATCGACTATCATGAAATGTGACCTTGGGCAAACACTCGAACTTCAGCTTAAATCTAGACTTTGGGCACAAAGTGCCCAAGCATTCAGCTGCAACTAACTTCAACGCACAATATTTCATTGTAGGGGTAGTATGAGCAGCCAAAAAAAAATTGGGGGCTGGAACGGTGGATCTCCATGTTGTAGATCTAGAGGTTCCACCCCATAGTATTTTCTAGTAACAAAACAAGACCGTAATGGATTCAAACTTGGTTTCCAAATGAACTCGGAACATCTACAAAGAACAAACAAATACCTGGAGAGCAGAGCTGTGAAATTTAGCTCTGTCGGGAACACAGACCAACGCAAAAACAAAGGCAACAATATAAACGGAATCAATCAAATCAAGTCCTTGTGAACACAGCTGGAAACTGAAGAATGATCAGGTGGCTAAAGTTCTGGTACTGGGTCCCTCCCGAGCCTGTTCTGTTCAGGGATTATCCTCGCTATCATCCTTCAAAGGTTTGCTCACAGCAGTAGGAGCATTTCATGGGTGTGGTATGTGCACAAGCATGATAGTCCGTGTTCATTTCTCAGTCCACAGCAATGCCATGAGCAGCATTCAACTATGGAGCAAACCCATCACCTCACACCCTGCTTGTTGCCCCAGGTCTACAGCATGAAGTGAGCAATCTTTCACAGAATCAGTTTCACAGGAGTACAGAAGACTTTAGGCCTGGGAGCTGCTTCTAGTCTATTGTAAAAAGTGAAAGAAAGAAAAAAGGAAAAGAAAATCACATTGATGCTACACAAACTGGGTTGTCTAGGATTCAACATGGATCAAATCATCTGCTTGATTTTAAGTGCTAACCTTTACCCTTAATCATAATGCATGGTCTGTCTATAGCACTTGCCTGTGCAGTAAATGAACATGTTAAAGCACACAACTGAACCATCGACGTCTTAAAATACCTTAAATATTAGCTGCCACGATCTTTAAAAGACCAAGGAAAAATATCAATATATAGCAAATACTTCTGACAATAATCACTGCTGCGCAGCTACAAACAATTACTTAGCAAGCATGATCTTATTTATTATCACTTATCAGGCCTAGCTGAAGACCTCGATAAAGAGCCTGGTTTATAAATTTCAATCCTGACCTTCCTTGTAAACCGATGTAAGGCATTGACTTAAATCTCGATTACTAGGTAAACACTTGCACAAGTGCTTATTTAGTGAATCTTTGTATACAATGAAACTGTACAGAATTAAATATATATATAAGTAAATCACAAGAGATGTCACAAAAATGTACTACCTACCCAACTGCACACTATTCAGATCACTTTAGAAACCATCACAATTTTGAACACAGTCTGGGAGGCATTTCAAATGATCTACGCCCCAAATTTGAAGAAACAAAATCAATTTCAAACACACCTCCCAAATTAAACGACCAAACTACTTTCAAAGGCAAACACCTGCTCAACAACAAATTTATTTTGGAAAAAATGTCTGGGTCCAGCTGACAGAAGGGTCTGAAATCACACCTGATAAAATGGATGGACACAAAACTGAGACCATCCCAATGGACTGTGCACCTAACCCAATGGACTGTTACTTTGTACTTCAAAATTAAACAGCGACATATTTCACATGGGCAACACCAAGAAAAAAAAAAAAACAGTGAAAGGCCAGCCGCTGCCTTAGGACCCCTAGCAGCGGTCAAAAGGCAGAGCCCTGTCGGGGATTAAAGTGGGGCGAAGCTGAAGGGTTTCTACATCATTAGGAGTAAAATCGGGATTGGAGACAACCTACCTTGTTCCCACCATGCAACTGATTGTGACTTGGATTATAGATTTAAAATAAAAAATTATAAACTGATATTGGATTTAGGACCTTGACTTTCTGGGCCCCCTTGTAGTTTTTTAAGAGTCCTCTATCAGGAAAATTAGAGTTTTTTAGAGTGACAACTCTTGCTGTCTTTCGTGCTGAAATGACATAAGTCATCAATTTTTTTTACAACATGCCAGAAGCTTTAAAAAAAAACTGACGGGGATGCTAAGGTGGTTACTACTGGAAGAGCTTCTCCTGTGTCAAGAAATGCAGAGAACAAAACTCGTTGCACAATGGCTTTGCGATGTAGACATACTTATTAGGCTCATCGAATGTATTTTGTACAGTGGCCAAAGCAGCATTATGCACCTTTGGCAAATGACAGGATGATCAGTTTGGAAAGAGAAAAAACCTGGATAGATGGAGTAATCAGGACCGCATTTTACGAAATATTTCAGGGGGCAAATTCCCAGGCATTTCATGGAGGTCCAGACAGTGAGGTTGAATTCCAGTTTCGGAACAAGTGGTTCATCATGTAATTAGTATTAATTGGTATACTCATATTTGATATGGCAAGCTCAATTTCTTATCCTATTTACCATTACATGATTACCACCAAAAGAAGCTTGAAACTGGTCCTAGACACTTGAAAATGCTAAATTCAGGCTAACACAGATAGAGCCTTACATCTGAAAAAAGATAAGGGAGATGAATAAACTCTGAACGAAAACAACTCTGAGAAAAGCAGCAAGAAATCAAGTTTTCATTGAACAAAAAGGGAGGGAAGAAAAAAAAAAAAAAAAAAAACAAAACGAACAAAAAAAACAACAAAACTGGAGAAAAAACAGCAAGCAAAAAAGGTTTCGTTGAACAAAACGGTTTCATAGTCCTCAACCAGTTGACCGTCATGGACGCCACACTGGCTCTGCTGGCCCTTGGTGACATTTTCAGAGCACACTCCACGCAATGTTTGGGCCTGTTTTCATGACAGACTTGTTCTCTTTTAAGACCAGCCCCATTTTTATTGGTTCAGCAATGAAGTTGAGGACTTGTTGCCTGTATCCAACATCAGACCTGGTGGAATACACTAAATGATTCTGTGCTCTGCTCTGTCACTTGCTCACCTTGGCCCAGCAGGCTGGCCGACTGTCCACCACTATACAGTACTTTGCCTGTTGGCTCAATGTCCTACTGTCCACCACTATACAGTGTTGGCTCAATGTCCTACTGTCCACCACTTTACAGTGTTGGCTCAATGTCCTACTGTCCACCACTATACAGTACTTTGCCTGTTGGCTCAATGTCCTACTGTCCACCACTTTACAGTACTTTGCCTGTTGGCTCAATGTCCTACTGTCCACCACTATACAGTACTTTGCCTGTTGGCTCAATGTCCTACTGTCCACCACTATACAGTGTTGGCTCAATGTCCTACTGTCCACCACTATACAGTGTTGGCTCAATGTCCTACTGTCCACCACTATACAGTGTTGGCTCAATGTCTACTGTCCACCACTATACAGTACTTTGCCTGTTGGCTCAATGTCCTACTGTCCACCACTATACAGTGTTGGCTCAATGTCCTACTGTCCACCACTATACAGTGTTGGCTCAATGTCCTACTGTCCACCACTTTACAGTGTTGGCTCAATGTCCTACTGTCCACCACTTTACAGTGTTGGCTCAATGTCCTACTGTCCACCACTATTACAGTACTTTGCCTGTTGGCTCAATGTCCTACTGTCCACCACTATACAGTACTTTGCCTGTTGGCTCAATGTCCTACTGTCCACCACTTTACAGTACTTTGCCTGTTGGCTCAATGTCCTACTGTCCATCACTTTACAGTACTTTGCCTGTTGGCTCAATGTCCTACTGTCCACCACTTTACAGTACTTTGCCTGTTGGCTCAATGTCCTACTGTCCCCCACTTTACAGTACTTTGCCTGTTGGCTCAATGTCCTACTGTCCACCACTTTACAGTACTTTGCCTGTTGGCTCAATGTCCTACTGTCCACCACTTTACAGTACTTTGCCTGTTGGCTCAATGTCCTACTGTCCACCACTATACAGTGTTGGCTCAATGTCCTACTGTCCACCACTTTACAGTGTTGGCTCAATGTCCTACTGTCCACCACTTTACAGTGTTGGCTCAATGTCCTACTGTCCACCACTTTACAGACTAACAGTGTTGGCTCAATGTCCTACTGTCCACCACTATACAGTGTTGGCTCAATGTCTACTGTCCACCACTATACAGTGTTGGCTCAATGTCCTACTGTCCACCACTTTACAGTGTTGGCTCAATATCCTACTGTCCACCACTATACAGTACTTTGCCTGTTGGTTCAATGTCCTACTGTCCACCACTTTACAGTGTTGGCTCAATGTCCTACTGTCCCCCACTATACAGTGTTGGCTCAATGTCCTTGACTGGTGAGTTGATTTTAACGTGGTGACAGCCCTGATGTGGTCCTTTGCGGTCGGCTGGGCTATAAGCAACATTATCTTATCTTATCTTATCCTACTGTCCACCACTATACAGTGTTGGCTCAATGTCCTACTGTCCACCACTATACAGTGTTGGCTCAATGTCCTACTGTCCACCACTTTACAGTGTTGGCTCAATGTCCTACTGTCCACCACTTTACAGTACTTTGCCTGTTGGATCAATGTCCTACTGTCCACCACTTAACAGTACTTTGCCTGTTGGCTCAATGTCCTACTGTCCACCACTATACAGTGTTGGCTCAATGTCCTACTGTCCACCACTATACAGTACTTTGCCTGTTGGCTCAATGTCCTACTGTCCACCACTATACAGTACTTTGCCTGTTGTGAGGAAAGACCCACTGACCACAGGGAAAGTCCTGTTGACAGTGGGAAAGACTACAACTTTGGATTCTCTCTTGAGGGCACATAAGACCGTATGGCGAAAGCTTGGCTGTGTCTGGAGTGGCACTGTCTTCATCTGTCGTGGGCAGGGGTGGTTGGGTCTGTGGGGTGTGCTCGGCAGCTGGAGGGTGGTGTATTTCGCCGGTGGGCTCGGCAGTCATGAAATACGGGCTGGTACACCCATGGGGATGCTACTTTAAGGCTGTTATGAGCTGCATCCTGTAGTCTAATTTACCTCTGTTCAGGAGCAGTTATGTCCCTTGATATCTTAATGGAGTGTCATGTGCGTGCCTGTACCATCGTCAACACAGCGCAGGCCTCCAAAGGTGGTACAGGACTGCTCTGAGGGCAGGTGAAGACAGTGCTTCTCTGGGTCTCTCCCGCACCTTCGGCGTTTCTTTTTCTTCTTTGCCTTAACTAGGCTGACCCTGGAGAAAGGTCCAGTGACGGTGAGGAAAGACCCACTGACCACAGGGAAAGTCCTGTTGACAGTGGGAAAGACTACAACTTTGGATTCTCTCTTGAGGGCACATAAGACCGTTTTGGCGAAAGCTTGGCTGTGTCTGGAGTGGCACTGTCTTCATCTGTCCGTGGGCAGGGGTGGTTGGGTCTGTGGGGTGTGCTCGGCAGCTGGAGGGTGGTGTATTTCGCCGGTGGGCTCGGCAGTCATGAAATACGGGCTGGTACACCCATGGGGATGCTACTTTAAGGCTGTTATGAGCTGCATCCTGTAGTCTAATTTACCTCTGTTCAGGAGCAGTTATGTCCCTTGATATCTTAATGGAGTGTCATGTGCGTGCCTGTACCCATCGTCAACACAGCGCAGGCCTCCAAAGGTGGTACAGGACTGCTCTAAGGGCAGGTGAAGACAGTGCTTCTCTGGGTCCTCCCCAGCACCTTCGGGTGTTTCTTTTTCTTCTTTGCCTTAACTAGGCTGACCCTGGAGAAAGGTCCAGTGACGGTGAGGAAAGACCCACTGACCACAGGGAAAGTCCTGTTAACAGTGGGAAAGACTACAACTTTGGATTCTCTCTTGAGGGCACATAAGACCGTATGGCAAAAGCTTGGCTGTGTCTGGAGTGGCACTGTCTTCATCTGTCCGTGGGCAGGGGTGGTTGGGTCTGTGGGGTGTGCTCGGCAGCTGGAGGGTGGTGTATTTCGCCGGTGGGCTCGGCAGTCATGAAATACGGCTGGTACACCATGGGGATGCTACTTTAAGGCTGTTATGAGCTGCATCCTGTAGTCTAATTTACCTCTGTTCAGGAGCAGTTATGTCCCTTGATATCTTAATGGAGTGTCATGTGCGTGCCTGTACCCATCGTCAACACAGCGCAGGCCTCCAAAGGTGGTACAGGATGCTCTAAGGGCAGGTGAAGACAGTGCTTCTCTGGGTCCTCCCCAGCACCTTCGGGTGTTTCTTTTTCTTCTTTGCCTTAACTAGGCTGACCCTGGAGAAAGGTCCAGTGACGGTGAGGAAAGACCCACTGACCACAGGGAAAGTCCTGTTAGACAGTGGGAAAGACTACAACTTTGGATTCTCTCTTGAGGGCACATAAGACCGTTATGGCGAAAGCTTGGCTGTGTCTGGAGTGGCACTGTCTTCATCTGTCCGTGGGCAGGGGTGGTTGGGTCTGTGGGGTGTGCTCGGCAGCTGGAGGGTGGTGTATTTCGCCGGTGGGCTCGGCAGTCATGAAATACGGGCTGGTTACACCATGGGGATGCTACTTTAAGGCTGTTATGAGCTGCATCCTGTAGTCTAATTTACCTCTGTTCAGGAGCAGTTATGTCCCTTGTATCTTATGGAGTGTCATGTGCGTGACCGTACCCATCCAACACAGCGCAGGCCTAAGGTGTACAGGACGCTCTAAGGGCAGGTGAAGACAGTGCTTCTCGGCCCTCCAGCTTCGGGTTTCTTTTTTTCTTTGCCTTAACTAGGCTGACCCTGGAGAAAGGTCCAGTGACGGTGAGAAAAGACCCACTGACCACAGGGAAAGTCCTGTTGACAGTGGGAAAGACTACAACTTTGATTCTCTCTTGAGGGCACATAAGACCGTATGGCGAAAGCTTGGCTGTGTCTGGAGTGGCACTGTCTTCATCTGTCGTGGGCAGGGGTGGTTGGGTCTGTGGGGTGTGCTCGGCAGCTGGAGGGTGGTGTATTTCGCCGGTGGGCTCGGCAGTCATGAAATACGGGCTGGTACACCCATGGGGATGCTATTTTAAAGGCTGTTATGAGCTGCATCCTGTAGTCTAATTTACCTCTGTTCAGGAGCAGTTATGTCCCTTGATATCTTAATGGAGTGTCATGTGCGTGCCTGTACCCTCGTCAACACAGCGCAGGCCTCCAAAGGTGGTACAGGACTGCTCTAAGGGCAGGTGAAGACAGTGCTTCTCTGGGTCCTCCCAGCACCTTCGGGTGTTTCTTTTTCTTCTTTGCCTTAACTAGGCTGACCCTGGAGAAAGGTCCAGTGACGGTGAGGAAAGACCCACTGACCACAGGGAAAGTCCTGTTGACAGTGGGAAAGACTACAACTTTGGATTCTCTCTTGAGGGCACATAAGACCGTATGGCGAAAGCTTGGCTGTGTCTGGAGTGGCACTGTCTTCATCTGTCCGTGGGCAGGGGTGGTTGGGTCTGTGGGGTGTGCTCGGCAGCTGGAGGGTGGTTGTATTTCGCCGGTGGGCTCGGCAGTCATGAAATACGGGCTGGTACACCCATGGGGATGCTACTTTTAAGGCTGTTATGAGCTGCATCCTGTAGTCTAATTTACCTCTGTTCAGGAGCAGTTATGTCCCTTGATATCTTAATGGAGTGTCATGTGCGTGCCTGTACCCATCGTCAACACAGCGCAGGCCTCCAAAGGTGGTACGGGGACTGCTCTAAGGGCAGGTGAAGACAGTGCTTCTCTGGGTCCTCCCCAGCACCTTCGGGTGTTCTTTTTCTTCAGTACTTTGCCTGTTGGCTCAATGTCCTACTGTCCACCACTTTACAGTACTTTGCCTGTTGGCTCAATGTCCTACTGTCCACCACTTTACAGTGCTGGCTCAATGTCCTACTGTCCACCACTATACAGTGTTGGCTCAATGTCCTACTGTCCACCACTTTACAGTGTTGGCTCATGTTCAATATAGAAAACATCTTAAGATCACAAAATAATGAAATCCAGTTGATTTTCTGGTGCATAGATACCCCTCAACTGGACTGGATCACAGTTCATACACCATTTCTGTTGGTGGGCAAATTGTGAGTGAAAACCATAGAAAACTAACAAAATGTATGTCTCATACTGTTGTAGACACCGTGGCTACGACTCCTGCAGGACAGGTGTATCTGTCTTATGGGCAGCGTAACCATGACTACACCAGAACAGATACACCTGTCTTGAAGACACTGTAACATGCCTATGTTGGAATGGATACACTTGTCTCATGTGCAGTCAACTGGCTAAAGGTATTCTTCTCTTACGCTTATCATCCAATAAAACAAACCGATGCAGCTGGAAATGCTACTCCTAATCCATGATCAGACCTGCCTACCTGGAATTTTTCCGTTCAGTAGCACAGCCATCAACTTTCAGTAGCATGGCACATTTTCAGTAGCACCACAAGTGACGGCAAAAGGATTGAACGTGACGACGACAATCGTCTCTACCGCCATGATTCAGAGAAGTCGCATGGCCGAGTTTGCAGTATGCATGGGTCGCACCGAGTCGACTTTTGACGATGCAAGGCCACTCCTCCGTGTCAGCTGTATCTGTATCTGTTCTGTTAAGCTAATTTAAAAACTTGTGCAGCAGGCCGACGTTTTTTCTTTGGACAAGTTGGTGCATCGATGATTTTAGTTTTTTCGAGTTTGTTTTTCTTCATCTCCCGATTCGCTATTGCTGCTGCTGTCCACCATTTTTTTTCCAGAGAAAGTAACACGAATGCATGCGCAGTCACTTTTCTTAAAAATGGAAGTAACCAGATTATCGCCCGTCTGTCGTCTGCTCGGGGAAGCAGACGAAACCGCAAATGGCACAAGCGAAAATAAATGCGTCGGCAATTTTGTGGTTTTTTCCGTAGCAACGTTAAGGCTGCCGTAGCTCCGTAGCTGCTATGGCCAATCATAGCAGTTGGCAGGTCTGCATGATACAATTTCTTTTTTTTTGACTGCAATAACCACATCTTAAGTCTTACGTATGTCACTGCAATCAGTTGCTACTACAAAAAAAGAATCAGGTGAAAATTATTCATGATCTTTGAAACCATAGCACTGGTGTGTACTTGCATCTATCTCCACGACTATCAATGTTTGCTAACACCGATGATAAAAACACACTCTGACACACCTGCATACACGTACACACACACCTAAACACACAGATTTATCTTACTTCAGTTGACCTGGAACAGTTCTTCATGTCTGATTACTGAATGGGTCTTCCTCAAAACTACACACAAGCCAATAAATTAGACACAAATTCTGCATACAGCAGATATATACAAAGTAAAAATAAACATAAAGAAACCCAAAGCAACACAAGATCAACACACACCAACGAAATCAATAAACTCAAGCAAGCCATACTGCAACGTTCAACTCAAGTAAGCCATACTGCAACGTTCAACTCATGCGAGCCATACTGCAACGTTCAAATACAACCGAACAGCTCTGTGACAGTGTTTTCTTGACAGAGCCAAACATTCCCAGAAGACAAACAGCATGCGCCTGTGAGTGCAGTCAGAGCCAGAGCGGTCACTCTCCTCTCTGTGCCTCGTCTTCACCTTGGTCGTATAGGGCCCCCCATCATCGGGGGGCGCATCCCCATCGGCACCATCATCGGCGGCCCCATCGGCGGCCCCATGGGTGGCCGCATACCTGGTGGAAGTATGAATTCAAATCAATCCACTATTGCAGTACTGGGTACCCAGTCATCAATCCTGTTCACAACTCTAAGCACTACTTACACACTTTTGTCCATACAATAAACAAATTCAAGAAATAAATCTTTCCTCCAGGACTTTGTAAATTTACTTTGATTCCTTTCATATTGTGCGATATCTGCTATTTTAAGATGACAAACAGCAAAGCATCTATCTATCTCATAAACGTGAAATGACTTCGAAATATGCCTAGTTCATAGCGTATCAACCATCATTTCTTGTACTACTCCCTTCTTTTCATGAATATGAACATACCAACAAATTTCACAAATCCTATTTATGAACAGAATTGTAAACAGAAAGTGGAATGAATGGAAGACTATTCTCTTTTTTTGCTTTAATTAATTAGGATCGAAAATGTTGAGAGAAAAACATTTTGCAGCGATTTTTCTTCATTTTGTGTATGTGTGTGTGTGTGTGTGTGTGTGTGTGTGTGTTGTTGTTGGGGGGGGGGGGGGGGGGGGGGGGGGTGCAAATCCTGTCTTTAACAAATTTGTTCAGTACTGTGCGGTGTCACCAACAGACTGCAAACAGTGTGTGGTGTGTGTGTGTGTGTGTGTGTGTGTGTGTGTGTGTGGTGGGTATGTGAGTGTGTGTTTGTGTATGTGTTGTTGTGTGTGTGTGTATGGTTGTGTGTGTGTGTGGTGTGTGTGTGTGTTGTGTGTGTGTGTGTGGTGTGTGTGTGTGTGTTATGTGTGTGTGTGTGTGTGTGTTGTGTTGTGTGGTGTGTGTTGTGTGTGTGTTGTGTGTGTGTGTATGTGTTGTGTGTGTGTGTGTGTAGTGTGTTGTGTGTGTGTGGTGTGTGTTGTGTGTGTGTGTTGTGTTGTGTGTGTGTGTGTGTGTGTGTGTGTTGTGTGTGTGTGTGTGTGTGTGTGTGTGTGTGTGTGTGTGTGTGTGTGTGTGTGTGTGTGTGTTGGTGTGTTTTGTGTGTGTGTGTGTGTGTGTGTGTGTGTTGTTGTGTGTGTGTGTGGTGTGTGTGTGTGTTGTGTTTGTGTTGTGTGTGTGTGTGTGTGTGTGTGTATGTGGTGTGTGTGGTGTGTGTGTGTGTGTGTGTGTGTGTGTGTGTGTGTGTATGTGGTGTGTGTGTGTGTGTGTGTGTGTGTGTGTGTGGTGTGTGTGTGTTGTGTTGTTGTGTGTGTTTGTGTGTGTGTGTTGTGTGTGTGTGTGTGTGTTGTGTGTAGTGGTGTGTGTATGTGTGTGTGTGTGTGTGTGTGTGTGTGTGTGTGTGTGTGTGTGTGTGTATGTGTTGTGTGTGTGTGTGTGTGTTGTTGTATGTGGTGTGTGTGTGTGTGTTGTGGTGTGTGTGTGTGTGTATGTGTTGTGTGTGTGTGTGTGTGTGTGTGTGTGTGTGTGTGTGTGTGTGTGTGTGTGTGTGTGTGGTGTGTGTGTGTGGAGTGTGTGTGTACTTTGAGTTAGAATTAGTATTTTATAATGTTTCTGTAATATGCGCTTTGGGCTCTCGCAAGGTATCCTTTTACATTACATTTCATTACAACAGTCAAACTGTACATAAAACTATATGAAATATTCAAAGTTGTACCAAGACCAAATGAAGACAAAACACTGAAAAAGTAAACCAAACATCTAGGTATGTACCGGCAGCCTCATACCCTGTACCATCCTGTGCCAGACTGTACCAGTGTTATGCTGTGTTCACATGGCGAAGGATTCACTGTACCAGTGTTATGCTGTGTTCACATGGCGAAGGATTCACTGTACCAGTGTTAAGCTCTGTTCACATGGCGAAGGCTTCACTGTACCAGTGTTATGCTGTGTTCACATGGCGAAAGATTCACTGTACCAGTGTTAAGCTCTGTTCACATGGCGAAGGCTTCACTGTACCAGTGTTAGGCAGTGTTCACATGGCGAAGGCTTCACTGTACCAGTGTTAAGCTGTGTTCACATGGCGAAGGCTTCACTGTACCAGTGTTAAGCTGTGTTCACATGGCGAAGGATTCACTGTAGCAGTGTTAAGCTCTGTTCACATGGCGAAGGCTTCACTGTACCAGTGTTAAGCTGTGTTCACATGGTGAAGGATTCACTGTACCAGTGTTAAGCTGTGTTCACATGGTGAAGGCTTCACTGTACCAGTGTTAAGCTCTGTTCACATGGCGAAGGCTTCACTGTACCAGTGTTAACCCTTACACTGGTTATTTAACAACGTACTATTAAGTATGTTGTCTGGTGAATTTCCAGAAGGAAAGTTTGAAAAGAATAGTTACGTTTGTATGATATGCATAACTTTTCAACGGTTAGTATTTGAACATGACATGCAGAATAAAAATTGTTAGTAACTGAATAAAGAATAATATAAAACAGAACTGGGGTGCTTGTGAGTGTTTGATTAGGTGCTGACCTGTCCAGAATGTGAAAATAACAGGTGAAAACAGGTGGCACATCCTGCTTGTCATTCTCACGAGCTTGTTCACAAATAATCCAGTCTATAGTGTTCCACAGTATCCAGAAATAAGTCATAGCCTTTTTCAAAGGAAAGTCAGTGTGGAGTATACCGTCTTTCATGCTGGTAATTCAGGTAAGAATGAATAAGGTACAGTTCAGTTTTCACATTGAAATCATGTGCTGCTAACACACACACACACACAAAATGGTCACTATCAACAAATGTAATAGTCAGCCCACACTGTCGTCATTTATGTTTGAAAGGTTTAGGATCATCTGTAAGCGCTACACTGAGTTTTTCTTCCCCACTGAATAGCATCTTGAGATTTCCCTCACCCTTAGGCACTCATCCAGTCACTGTCTGTGTTGATCTCAAAATCGTGATTGCATGGTGCTTGATCTAAATCAAAACTATCACCCATCACACCCAGTTCATTCAAAATGTCCATAACTTCTTCTTCACCTGCTTTTTCCACAAGAAATTCAGCAAAAACATCTTCAAACAAGTTCCTAATTCTATCATGTTCTGCTTCGGGCGCCGCCATTTTTGTTCGCCAGACGAGTCGAGTCGCACTATGCATTACAAGCTGCTACTAACCATAAACTAAGCTAAAACATTGAAAATCCATGTTCCGGGGCTCGCTCAGTCACTCATGCAAATTAGTTTGTCACTGAGCCATAGTTTCGTATCTGCGTGTGTCTGTGAAACTAGGCTCGCAAGGCTCACCCTACAGCGCGACTATTGTCACGACAACCAGTGACGGCCATGACGTAATGGCGCGACTATTGTCGCGACAACCAGCGTAAGGGTTAAGCTGTGTTCACATGGTGAAGGCTTCACTGTACCAGTGTTAAGCTGTGTTCACATGGCGAAGGCTTCACTGTACCAGTGTTAAGCTGTGTTCACATGGCGAAGGCTTCACTGTACCAGTGTTAAGCTGTGTTCACATGGCGAAGGCTTCACTGTACTGTTTGTGAATGACTGGTTTTGAAATAAATCGCAAAATAATGATGAAACCTTTCACTATTGAAACGGATATTTTGTTTTAATGTATAAAGAGTGTGTGTTTTTAAAAATGTGGAAATACACTGGGTATTGGTGTCAGCTAGTACCTCGGCGCCCATGTCAGATGTTGAGGAAAAAATAGTGATGTCGATTTCCAGTCTCAGTTTTGGCTCCGTTCACGTTGTATGCATTTAATAAAAGTAATGCGGTTTTATTCTTCATTCAATTTCCTTAAATGAAAATTGATTATGCTGACTTTTTACAATGATTTGCGATTCAAATTTCAAATTGAAGTTTCTGAAGTGTAATTTCAAGTCGAAATACTGAACAGAACTATACAAAGCATATGGTCATTGGAAAGAGCTATTTTTACTCTTCCTGATTTGACAGGTCACTTTCCCACTCATCATAGGGAATCCCAGCTTTCCTTTAAAAGGGCGACACTCACTGGTTATCTATGCTGGCCGAGATCAAAATGGCTGGATCTTCAATCAGCCAGGTGCACCGCATTTTAAGGACGTTTCAAAGCAATTTTGGAAGTATTTAACTGAAAACTTATCAATCTGCACTATTGAAAAACAAAGTAGCCATAGCAACAACACTTATATCAATTTTCAACAAATGCTTTCTTTGCTCAAACATGAACGATGCTGTTTTTAACACATTCTGAACACTTCTGGTCGAACAGCTTTGATCATGTCATGACCCTTGCAATTTGAATATCCTTAAGAGTTAACTATACAATAAGAATACTGTTGGTACATAAGGCCTAAAGTTGTCCATCTATTTAATTTTGATGTTGGATGCTGTGTATTTAGTGAATAATGGGTCCATAATGTGAGAGTCATAGATCACAAAGGGAGATAAGTGTTTGTCAGGCTGGCTCTGACTTAACTAACCAAGAACATGGACGAGCGCTTTGCTGTTCACTATTACCCATTGTTTAATAAACAGATTAAATAGTCAACTAATAATGATTTTCCACCACCCTTCTCTGAAACCAGTGAACAATAAAGAATGTGATCAGTAAACTGTCATTGTCGTGATCCATCATTCTATATCAGTAAAAGTGTTGCGTGTGCGTGCAAAACGTGTGGATAGACAAGTGTGAATACATTTTTTATGAGAGGGAAAAAGGGCGAGTGAGTATGGAGTGGAGGAAGTGTATGTGTGAGTTCCTATGCTGGTATGTGTGTGTGTGTGTGCAAATATTAACTTGTGCATACATGCAGGTTTTTCGTTTTGTTTATTTTTATAATCAAGAAGAGAGGGGAGAAATGGTCGAGGGAGGTATTAGTATGTCTTTGCATCAAAAAATGTGTGTGTGTGTGTCCAACGTGCACAGGTAAAAAAAAGATGGCCATATACTGAGCCATAAGAAGAGAACCTGTTGAAATCAAGGGGTGGAATGGACATCTTTACACTGGAGCTTACAAAGAGAACATGTAGAAATCAAGGGGGAAAAAATGGATAGGTGCAATTTCAAGTCAACATCCTGACTGAGGACAAGAAGAGCCTATCAGAAGAACTGTGTAACACCAAAAGAGCGCATGCCTCCATGGATAAGCTACTACTGAATCGAAAGACGATGTAGGCAGAGTTCCAGCAAGCATTCCAGGCCACAATAACACGAGATGAAGGTGAACAATATGCTGGTCAAGGTGCTTGGAAAAGAAAACTTGCGAGGCAAGAACCTGCACCACATGACTCAGGAAAATGCGAGAGACAGAAGTCAGGTGACGGCCAGAGTGATGACGGTGACATAACTGGTACATCTGACAGTGAGGTTAATGACAGTGGGAATGAAGAGAAAGATTTGTACCAGCTGAAGTACCAGGCTTCAGTTTTAATATTGAGACATCGGGCATGGCACACTTGTTGTAGTCGGTTATGAAAATGACTTGCATATGTTGAATGACTGGATATCATCAACAATATCAGTGCTGTGGTAGTTGGTTATGAAAATGACTTTATATGTTGAATGACTGAAATCATGAACAATATCAGTGCTGTCATAACTTTCATATCCCAGTGCCAGAGAAAAGGAACAATATTCAAATGGCAGAGGCCCCGGAGAAGACAACAGCTGATGCCAAATTTATCATCACTGCTGACCTGACCACGACGACCACCACCAGAGGTTGTGAACAATGCCTGAAGAGGAACTGGAAAGTGCTAGCTGAAGATATAAGGCACACACACACACACCCTGTTTCCCCATGGAACGTCTCTAGCCCAAGGGTTGTTCACACTGTCGTACATACTGTACATACTGTAACTTAAGTATGTAGGAAGGCGCAGTATGTGGACTGGGACATAGTCACTGGGACAAGAAAAGTAAAATTTGATACAAAGTAATGTAAATTTGTTAGGTGTCAACTGAAAGATCTTTTAAGTTTTGCGCAGTGTGAATTTTTGCAATGGGACTGTAGCTGTGCATTCTATGACATTTTCAAATCTCTGTCTATTTTCTCCATTTTGCTTGCCGCCTTGCAGAATAAAAATATTAGCAGCTTTGGCTGGTGGTAATTAAAAATGACAGGTACAAGATTCAAATTACATCTGCTTTATCTATAGATAAAGAAAACGATCCTATGGTGCAGAAGCTGTTTCGTGAATTTGTCTATGTTTAAGTCTGAGAACAAAAACTAGAAAATATTAGCTGTGTGTTTATGCCCATATCCATGATTAAAAAAATTG
>CM031614.1:80447713-80485213 GCA_018398815.1 Conus ventricosus
CCCATCCCCCTCCACATGAACTGTCTCCAATCATTTCCATCACCACCCCATCCCACCTCCACATGAACTGTCTCCAATCATTTCCATCACCACCCCATCCCACCTCCACATGAACTGTCTCCAATCATTTCCATCACCACCCCATCCCCCTCCACATGAACTGTTTCCAATCATTTCCATCACCACCCCATCCCCTCTCCACACAAACCACTAATTATGTCCCTTACCTGGCAGCATGGGTCCTGGACCCATAGGACCCGGTCCTGGGCCAATCGGACCTCCCGGACCCATCATTGGACCCCCTGGCGCCGGGACTGGCGGGGCTGGAGCTGCTGAAATTTCAGTTTAATTTGTATATTGTGCATACTCCACAGGACGAGTTGTGGGCCATCTCAGGGCTGGATCCCTGACATGACTGCTATTGTACAAACACTACTGGATAACCATTATTGCATTTCTGACACCAGACACACACCCTACACAATGATGCAGGGTTGTCACCATGAGAAACAAACAGCAAATCCCTCCTACCATGGAGGACAGGGAAATAAAGGACATACCCAGTATACATGTAAGTTATAACATACTGTGAAATCACTCCTACCATGGAGGACAGGGAAATAAAGGACATACCCAGTATACATGTAAGTTATAACATACTGTGAAATCACTCCTACCATGGAGGACAGGGAAATAAAGGACATACCCAGTATACATGTAAGTTATAACATACTGTGAAATCACTCCTACCATGGAGGACAGGGAAATAAAGGACATACCCAGTATACATGTAAGTTATAACATACTGTGAAATCACTCCTACCATGGAGGACAGGGAAATAAAGGACATACCCAGTATACATGTAAGTTATAACATACTGTGAAATCACTCCTACCATGGAGGACAGGGAAATAAAGGACATACCCAGTATACATGTAAGTTATAACATACTGTGAAATCACTCCTACCATGGAGGACAGGGAAATAAGGCACATACCCAGTGTACATATAAGTTTTAACATACTGTGAAATCCCTCCTACCATGGAGGACAGGGAAATAAAGGACATACCCAGTGTACATATGATAAGTTTTAACATACTGTGAAATCACTCCTATCATGGAGGACAGGGAAATAAAGGACATACCCAGTGTACATATAAGTTTTAACATACTGTGAAATCACTCCTACCATGGAGGACAGGGAAATAAGGGACATACCCAGTATACATATGATAAGTTTTAACATACTGTGAAATCACCCCTATCATGGAGGACAGGGAAATAAGGGACATACCCAGTGTACATATGATAAGTTATAACATACTGTCATTACTTATAATCAAGGTGGAGAACAGGTGACATGAAAAATCTCTGAAAAGGGCAGAGGTCCAGGGGCCGCCCAGGCCCTAGTGGGGTCCAGGGGCAATGCCTTGGTGGGAGGTGCTGGGGAGGGAGGGTGAGGGGGGGGGGGGGGGGGGGGGGGGCAAAGCCCCCCAGCCGAAATGGTATCTAAGCGGTTTTGAAGACTGACTTGTGGTCTCTCATGATAGGCAAATTACCATGCAAGAAACAAAGAAACCAAAAGAAATAACTGAAAACAGACACACACTCTCACGAACACACCACACAGTGGCATTACTTAACATTTCTAGAACACACACGGAAAAAAAAAAGAAAAATCAAATTTGTGTTTGTCTCTGCAGTCATAAATGTAACCTGGCAATGACATATTGCTTCTCTGGACTCTCCCACGGCAAAAAAAACCCCAAACAACCAATCCCTCTATGTTCGTTTAAGGGGGAAAAAAAGGGGGGATGGGGTTAAACATTAGTCTAATCAAGAAATCCAGCCTGCTCCGATAGCAGTCTAGTACTCTTGAAGCATCAACATACTTCTTGCAGTGCACATTTCATGAAAGTGCTGTAAGCTCCACGATTGGTGTACTTCAGCTCTTTTAACAAAGCCAAAGAGTAACAATGAGCCATTCACAGCCAATTCGCCTTCTGACGAGTCGAAAACCGCCAATCAAAATTACTCACTATTGTAGTCTTTTCAGTCCAATAAAATTTTCAACAGTTGACAATTGTGCTTTTCTCAAATACTCGCCTTTATTTACGATTTGTGACACACAAGACAAAAGAAGGTGCCTCTCATAACCCACAACCAGAAAGATGGCTGAATCAATTGCGTTCCCTACACATTTGCTGGCCACTGAAATACTCTGATCAATGCAAGCAGAAACATCACAATATACCAAACAACCGCAGGCGACAAAGCGCTGAATAGAAATACTCTGATTAATGCAAGCAGAAACATCACAATATACCAAACAACCGCAGGCGACAAAGCGCTGAATAGAAATACTCTGATCAATGCAAGCAGAAACATCACAATATACCAAACAACCGCAGGCGACAAAGCGCTGAATAGAAATACTCTGATCAACGCAAGCAGAAACATCACAATATACCAAACAACCGCAGGCGACAAAGCGCTGAATAGAAATACTCTGATCAATGCAAGCAGAACATCACAATATACCAAACAACCGCAGGCGACAAAGCGCTGAATAGAAATACTCTGATCAATGCAAGCAGAAACATCACAATATACCAAACAACCACAGGCGACAAAGCACTGAATATAGAATCATGGAAACCTGGACTGGACATGGAAAAACTGGATATGGTACAAGATTCGGGGTAAAAAAAAGCGCTTCACAAACACACACCCCCCCACCCAACAGATCTTTTTTGTTTCTCTGATGTTCGCTTTTCCTTCCTCTGAAAATCAGGTGATTTTCTCAGAAATCCTTGGATCCCAGGAGAGTTCTCCAGCCTGAATATTCCTTGAGCAGATAAAACTAAGCCATCCTAAGAGCTTAAGTCACAGTTCAGTTTGCTGCAATAAACTGCAATCAGATTTTTTTTTTAAAAAGAAGTTAAAAAAAAGAAAGCATTTAAATCATTTTTAAAGTACATTTCAATGCAACAACAAAACATCACGCTGGCTAACGGCACTGCATAATGACCACCTTAGTGCCCATTCCAGCCGTTAAATTGACATTAACCTTATTGCTAGACTGCAACATATAGACTACATGGTTAAAAATTGTTACGAGACAAAAACAGAAGTGTACAGACTGTGTGGAACAGACCTATAGGGACAGACATGCCTATCCAAAAATGTTTCAAATCAGAACTGACAATGTGAAAATCAGGAACAAGTCGACATTTCCAAACCCTTTTAGGAACACACCATGTTCTTACAAATGTTATGTACATGCATGCATGTCTGCACACTTGTGCCAACTTGACTGATGGAGAAGGCAAGTTGGCATATCAAGCAAAAACCAATATTCTGCTTTCTGTCCTTATTGTAACCATGGCTACTATTCATTTTATCATTTCCTAGGTCTGGTGGTGAGATTTTTTTTTTTGCTTTCTGTCCTTATTGTAACCATGGATACTGTTCATTTTATCGTTTCCTAGGCCTGGTGGTGAGATTTTTTTTTTGCTTTCTGTCCTTATTGTAACCATGGCTACTGTTCATTTTATCGTTTTCTAGGTGAGATTTTTTTGTTGTAGCTGTAAGCAGGACTTGCTAAGCATCTTCTTCGTCAATCTTATTTGCCCATTACTATTTCCCCTTTCCATAACAATTCAGTAGTCATGGCATAGGTTTGCAGTATTTTGAAGCAAGAATCAGTAATTAAATACATGGTATCTAATATACATTTTTCCCTTGTGTAAAATGATGCAACGATAATTCCAAAAGGAAAAGTGGTTCTTATCGGTAACTTTTAGCAATCACATACCTTCATGTCTTTTTGTTAACCGTCATGTACCTCTTTGTACACTTTCTTTTTTCATTTTTCCTTGTTTTGGAAATGTTTTAATCCCCTCACTTAAAACAGGATCTGAGCTTGTACATTTTGCAAACACATGGCACCTTTGAACAACACTAATTTTCAGAAAAAAAATTGCACATGTGTATGCAATAGCTCAACTTCACATGGGTAAAAACCATCAGTTCTGCAAACATTGTATCCACAGTAAGACTTACTCCCCCAATGATATCCTTCCCAGGAATCAAATGTTTTCAATCTGTGTACACAAAAGAATTGTCAGCTATCCTGATTCGTGTATCTGTTTGATGTGAGAAATAGTCTACTCTTCTCTCTCTCTCTGTCTCTCTCTCTCACTCACTCACTCTCTCTCCCTCTCTCTCTGTCTGTCTCTCTCTCTCTCTCTCTCTCTCTCTCTCTCTCTCTCTCTCTCTCTCTCTCTCTCTCTGTGTGTGTGTGTGTGTGTGTGTGTGTGCCACACAGCTGACTTACGTGCTCCCATGTTGGTAGGGGGAGGAACCATGGCGCCGGCAGGTGTTGGTGGTGTGGTCCCCTGGAAGGGGTTGGCTGTGATCTTGCCGGCTTTGTAGGCAGCCGCTGAAAAACACACAGTTCCCCCACAATGCTCTTCACCAACAACACAGATAAAAGCAAAAACATACATGAAAAAGCCCCAAATAAACAATGCATGAAACAGTCTACTCAACACAGTCTTGTGATCTGATACAAAGTTAATGTTTGGAAAAAGAAAAAAAAATTGAAGTTTTAAACTTAAAGTGAAAAGGCCGTAAATGCTATAAACTCAGAACTGTCACAGAATCATTGTGTCTGGGGCTCAGCATGATGAAATCGGAGTTCACCCTATCTTTCCACAGCCTTTAACCTGCCCTGATGTGAATCAGGTACCCATTTACTTCTAGGTGGACAAAGAGGAGTTTCAAGTTGTAAAACGGGCATTCTCTAAAAGGGTTCTATAAATGGGTTTTACAAACTGATGTTCCATCGTATTTAGATAAATCTCATCCTGATTAAATTGATGATAAATATCCGTTTCACAACAGATAAGAAAAATATGATTTTTTATTCCCATTTTTGGACTTCAATTATTTTTAAAACAAATTTTTGTCAATTTTACACACGCATAGCTAGACCACAGAGATCTCATACTTCTGCCACAGAGATCTCATACTTCTGCTTTTCAATATTTATTTTCATGCTTCTGCTTTTCAATCTTTACATGCACACTTCTGTTATTCAATCTTTATATACATCCAAAATAGCACACAAAATATATCAAACACCAAATGATTCAATATGAAACCCCAAACTTGGACCAAAATACAAATATTACTGCATGCCTTAATGAACAAACACCTCAAGAACTGCACTTTCAGAGATGGAATTTCAGCTGCTTTCACCAATTATGCCATGAAAATTGCCTCAATGCTCTACATCAATGGCCTGTGTAAAGCTCCATCTTTTTTTTTCAGAACTCTAGACTAGAGACGTTTGGTTTGATCATCACTGAAGTTTAACATCATCAAATTTAAACTCATGGCTAAAATCAAAGTTCAAGGTCTTTTTTAACAGACTGTAACTTGTTTATTTTCACTGCTGTAAAGCTGTACTTTATACTAAAATGTTCAGTGGTGACTGCACATTTCATGCTAAGAAGTCATTTCCTCCAAGTTAGATTAATTTATGTGGATATTATCCTTTCTTTTTTTCTAACAATTTTTTTTCAATTGCTATTTTCTGCTACGTTTGTTTATACATCAATTGTTTCTTATTTCAAACTGTAAACGACTGTGTTATATTTCAAAATGTTCAGCTTTGAATGTCATATCTTTAAAAGTAGAGTAAATGTGAAACAATAGCACTGGTATCCACTTCATTTACTATATAAAATGTTAACAAATGCAGTCCTGCAGTATTTTAATGCAGTATGTTAATACTCTACTTGCAAGTGTGTAGTTTTATCTCTAGAAGTCGTATCTAAAGTCAACCAAATGATCAGTAGTAGCAGCATCAGCATCACTTACAGCGTTACATTATGACATGTCTTTTTTTTCTGTCTGTACTGTTATGTAGCTTTCCCACACTACCCCACTCGGAACAAATGCAGTTCAAAGGACTGACATGTTAACCCAATACTAAGAAAATAAACATGCAGTTATAAAAAAAATATGAGTGCTAATCAAAACAATGCACAACAAAAAAGCCTTCAAAGAATTTATGTTGTTTGTAGCCAGGTCAACCATAAGAAAGAACGTGTAATTTTTTTTTTTAATGGGGATGGGGTGGGGGAAGATGGCTAAGATTTTTTTCTTCGTGACCTAGGAAGAATGAGTGAAGAGTTCTCTGGGGTGTAAACATTGCTGTGCACATATATGAAGATACAAAGTTAAGATTTGATTTTAAAATGTGCTCTAGAAAAGAAATATTTTTCAAAAACCAGAAAAGCTGGCAAAGTGGCATTATTACTACTTTTTCTCTCTCTCTCTCTCTCTCTCTCTCTCTCTCCCTCCCTCCCTCTCTCTCTCTCTCTCTCTCTCTCTCACTCAAACACACACACACACACACACACACACACACACACACACACACACACACACACATGCACGCACACACGCACACATGCACATACATGCTTATGGTCTCAGCAATTCTTAAATTTATATGAAAATTATGAACACAAACTCTGCTTATACTTTCCCCCAGTTCATGTCAATGTGATCTAGAAATAACTGCAATGACCGTGACAGCATGGAAAGGGTGTGTGTATGTCACAAAATGAAAGATATGCATGAAATAATTCAAAAACTCATGCACTACATTTTTATCATGAAAATATGAAAAAAGAAGTAGAAAAAAAAAGAAAATGGTCAAACAAGTCAGACAAGGGAAATCGCTGCCCAGAAAAGCAATGTCAAATTTTCATAGTCACATGATCACATGTTTTCTGATTTCTCAGTAAATACAGAAAAGCTGTATTCAATACATAGCTAAAATTTATTATTGGCCTTCTGACCTACTTGCAATGTTCACAACTGTTAATTTACTCTGGAAAAAAATGACGCTTTTTGACGTGATCACCAAAGCAAACCATCTGTGAGATATGGGCTTTGAAAGATGGTATCCCTCTGAACTGCCATTTTCAGAAAATCAACAAAGATGCTAAGATTGAATATTCCCACACCTAGTAGGAAGACGGCATTCCCACACCTAGTAGGAAGACAGTCTGTCTTCCTGATGGGGCCTATTGCTTCGTTGAGGATGCTAAGACTGAATATTCCCACACCTAGTAGGAAGACGGTCTGTCTTCCTGAAGGGGCCTATTGCTTCGTTGAGGATGCCAAGACTGAATATTCCCACACCTAGTAGGAAGACGGTATTCCCACACCTCATAGGAAGACGGTATTCCCACACCTAGTAGGAAGACGGTCTGTCTTCCTGAAGGGGCCTATTGCTTCGTTAAGGACTGATCTGCTTCCATTAACTAAAATCTAACACACACAAAAAGAAGAAGGAAAACCTTGTTCATGCACTGTTGACTAGCTTGTGACACTGCCTGTCTCTGATTCTCCTTTTTTTTTTCATGGCTGACTCACTGATTGCATGATACAATGAACACAGCATGTATCAAGTCGACATTTGCGATAAAACGAAGGGATGCTTCTCTTTCTTCCTCAAGTTCTGAATTCTAGTTTCTTATTTCTTCAATTCCTAATCCACTGTAAGCTGATCACTTGTGTTTCAGAACAAACTGGACAGGCACCATTTTTCACTTTTGATGATTCACAAGACGAAGTGATTGAAGGACGATTCTCATCTTAAAATATCGTAGCAACTGGCGCACAACAGTCTACTGCACAAGCTCAAGTGACGCTCCAATTACTAATTTTACACAATAAGGTCACAAACAGACTGACAATCTGAAGCTCTGTTTCCCCAACCACCAAGCCTTACCTGCCCTTATCGGAGGTCCTAATGGAACTCCCTGAAATCATCGCAAGACCGTCCCTGGAACCCCGCCCCCTATTCCCTTTCCCTCAACATTCTTCTGTCCTTTCAGATGGTGTAGCAGAACAACGCAGCTTCTGTTCTGGAATTCTGGCTTCCACTGGCACTCCTGTCACAGAAGAACTAGCTGGTTAAAAACCTGCCCCACTCACTTGTGTCATCCACCAGTTTCTGGACCTGTTCTTCCAGCCACTTCTGGTAGTACAGCCGCACATTCTCCTTGTGTTTGCGCCCGTTGCAGTGGGTCTTTCTCACTGAAGGCTACACAACAGAGATTCAAACAAGCACAAAATTATAAATCCGCTTCCATTTCTAAAGCCAAAATCATAACCTCTCATTGAAACAAATAACATTATAACCCAAGATGTCAGTGGTATTGATTTATTTCATTTAACCTTAAAAGATCATTTTTTTGTTACAATCTTACATATTATTGTTCAATTATACAAGTAACAGTACTAGCATACATTTCTTCTCTCTCATCATCTCAAATACTTTACAATTGTAATAAATGGTTTACTGTTTTTTCCACTTTCCATACTATCCACTTTTCATCTGTCAGCTCATTACTTTTCCCCCATGCTGATTGTCTTCATGGAACTCACTCACAGCTTTATTTTTCTGTCCCATTCGAGACACTTAGTTATAGGGCTGAAAAAACAAGGCTTACACATTTCTGACCCAACATTTTTGTTGTTGTAGTCCAAGCAGAGCATGTATCAAACTTGTGTACTAGTTAACTAGGGAAAATTAAGTTCCCAGAAAGTGATGACGTCATTCTTGCACAATTGTGTGTGTGTGTTGTCATTGTTTGAATATCGCCTGACCTCTTGTGTACAAGCTTTCATGCCATGTCTACATTATCTACAGGAAAATAAACCTAGTCGAGTTTGGTATTAAAAGAATTGTCGGGAATTTGCCTATTCAGTCATCTCAAGAGCACAGATATATTACATTTTTCATGACAACCACTGATTATCAAACTAAGAGCCCCATTTGTAATGGCCGCTCATCAATGCCGAACACATTGCTGCCAGACCGGCTGTACACAGATGACATTCAGTTAGTCGAGTACAGCACTGTTGGCTGGCTGGTGGGGAGCAGCCTGCAGAAAACACCCCTTTCCTTGACCTGCATTCACGGCTTGGCCTCTGCAGCTGTAGGAGAGCTGTAAACTCCCTGCCTCTCAGAACTAAGTGGCTTGCTCTGAACAGCCGTGCACTCATAACATGTACATCATTACTTCTTATATTTCCTGCATGCTCCTTTGGGGCATTGTGGTGAAAATTGTAACCAAACCAAATGAAAGAAACCCTAATGGCAATGACAAAACAAACAAGAGAGAGAGGAGAGAGAGAGAGAGAGAGAGAGAGAGAGAGAGAGAGAGAGAGAGAGAGAGAGAAAACAAAAGCCTTTAAGCCTTGAATTAAAAGGCTGAGTATGAGTTACATTTGCATACTCTGGCTTCTTCCTTGACTCAGTTACATTTACAATCACACAGGTTTTCAATAATGTCTACATAAAATTAATAAAGTCTGAGTTAATTAAACCAGTGTTCAAACTATACCCTAATACTAGTAATAGTAACATACACACTGACATACTCTATCTCACACTTATTCACGCAGACAACACACACATACACATCTGTTCATATGCCATGTGCAGTAAATTAATGACAACGGCATGTTTCTAACCATCAGGTTCAGGTTCAGGTTCAGATTTAGGGGCGATGATTGTTTCATCATAGCCTCACGGCTTTATATGCCCTTCTTTATATGCTCTGTCATTGGTCAGGTCGACAGCGAGCCCCGTTTTTATTTTCGACCATCAAAGTCGAACATGATGTCTGTTATTATTTCATGCTTATCGATAAGATTTTTAAAAGAGTTAATATTTGGTGCACGTTTGATGTTCGGAGTTAGTTTATTCCAAATTGGTGCTATCCTCTGGCTGAAGAAATGTTTCCTTATATTAGTATTAACTTGCTGTATTTGTACTTTGTCACAACTGTTACGGGTTATGTTGGTTAGTGCAGGTTCAAAAAAACATGCTTGATCAATATCATCTAGATTATTGAAAATTTTATAAGTTTGGATCAGATCTCCTCTTATCCTTCTAGCTTTGAGGGATGGTAACCTTAGGTACCTTAATCTGTCTTCATATGGATAATCAGCAATGTCCGGTATTAACTTAGTTGCTCTTCTCTGCACCTTTTCTATTTCTATTGACTGCCTTTTTAGTTTTGGAGACCATATCACATTGCCATATTCAAGAATCGATCTCACCATTGCCTTGTATAGTCTAAGAAAGGTATCTCTGTTCAAGTATGTAAAAGTTCTCTTAATAATACCAATCATCTGCACGGCTTTCTTGACGGTCTGTGCAATGTGTCTGTCAAAGAGTAAGTCTTCATCAAATGTTACTCCCAAGTCTTTTTCCTCTTCACAGCACGTTATTTGAACTTCTTGATCCCCAACTTTCATACTGTAATTTAATTTAGGGTTTCTTTTGCCGATATGTAATACTTTGCATTTGGATGCATTGAAGTACAAATTCCATGAGTTAGACCAATTTATGAGTAGCTCAATGTCATTTTGCATTGTAAGGTGTTTGGATGGTGAACTGTACAACTTAGTATCATCAGCAAAAATCTTGCATGTGCTTTTTAACCCGTCTGGTAAGTCATTTATAAATATAGTAAATAATATAGGTCCCAGTATGCTGCCTTGGGGGATTCCACTAATGACATTAGCATTACTAGAAACAGAAGATCCAACTCTAACATTCTGAACTCTATCTCTCAAGAAGTCTTCAATCCAATCTAAAACTTTTCCCAGTATACCATACGATTTGAGTTTACTAAGTAGTCTGGCATGTGGGACCGAATCGAAGGCTTTACGAAAGTCCAGGTACAAAACATCAATGCTATCTCCACTATCAATTAACTTAGTAAAGTCTTCCATTACCTCAAGCAACTGTGTAATACAAGATCTACTTTGACGAAAACCATGCTGACATTTGGCATACAACTCATTTTTCATCATATGATCAACAATAACATCTCTTACGATTGACTCCAGTACCTTACAAGTCACACTTGTCAAGCTTACAGGTCTGTAGTTTCCAGGGTCAGTTCTTGTTCCCTTTTTGAAAATAGGTATTACTGTTGCCGTTTTCCAGTCTCGAGGTAGAGTTCCTTGCTCTATAGATTTGTTAAAAAGGATACTAAGAGGCTCTGCTAGTTCTGTGCTTAGTTCTTTTAAAACGCGAGATGGAATAGCATCAGGTCCTTGCGCTTTATTCGGATTTAGATTATCAAGTTTCTTTTTAACCAGTTCCGGGGTAATAATTACATCATAGACAGCTTTACCATTTGATTTACATTTTGGTATTACATCTGGTATGTCCCTTTTATCCTCTCGTGTAAAAACACTAGCAAAAAAAGTGTTTAGAATCTCAGCTTTATCCACATCCTTTGTCTCTATATTTCCATCTTGTGATTTCAAAGGACTGATTCCTACTCTTGCCTTTGTCTTTGACTGCACATATTTCCAAAAAGTTTTTGGATTAGTTTTGCATTCTCTTGCTAACTTTTGCTCGAATTCCTTTTTACTTTTTCTGATTTGTCGACCACACACATTTCTTACTTTTATATATGCTTGGTAATCTCTGCCTCTTTTTGTTCTCAAAAATCTCTGATACAGGTTGTATTTCTTTTTAATAATTTTCAATGATTTTCTACCCATCCATTTTGGTTTCAATTTTTTGTTTTCATTTATTTTACACTTAGGAATGTTTTTTTCCATAGCTTCATGAATTTTCTCTTTTATCCTTCCCCAGCCTGTGTCAACATTCAATTCTGTCAGTTCAGACCAATCTGTTTTGTTAAGATCAACCCTCATCTGGGAAAAGTTACCATTTTTCATATCAAATTTTATGTCTTCTGTCTAAAATAATTTTATAAAATTCAAAATACTTACGAATCATGTGTGAGGTAAGTGTCACAGTAGTCGCAGTAGTATCTAAACAAAACAACAACAAAGATAAAAGACATGACAGCTGAAACCACTCCAAATATATCACTAAACAAAACTCACAAAATCTGATTACAGGTTATTGGAAGGCATCTTCTACCTGTCCACCCACAAAACATAAAACAAAAGAAAAACAACCAAAAAATCCTGATCAATCAAACTCAAAGGCTGTCATTCCTTTAAAATTCATTTAATGTTGTCACTAACTATTCTCTTTACCCCTTCCCTTCCCCCATAGCCCTCCCCCTGTCTCTCTTTGTACTCCAGTTCTTATAGAACAGGGAGTACTTTATAATGGTAACAAAGAAATGCTGTCTGTGTGTCTGTCTGTGTGTCTGTCTGTCTGTGTGTCTGTCCATGGTCAAAATGTGTTCCACTTGCTCCAGACAAAACTTCTGGGCTGATCTTTCTGAATATTTGTTTGTATATTCATTATGGGTCACAGATGATGCTCAATGTTTTATTTTACCAGAATAGCCATTACTAACGGTTATAATGGCCCAAAACAGTTTTTCTTCTTTATGAAATATATCAGAAAGTACTTGTATTCAAGATAAACTGGGAGTACGTTTATATGCTTTGATCTTGTTCATTCTCTTCTTCTTACATCTGCTTGTGTTATGATTGCTTGGATAAAAAAAAAACAATGCATTAAAAGTTCATTATAAAATTCTCTGCTGTACAGGATGGGAAACGAAGGAACTGGGGAGACTGAGAGGCAGGCGGCAGACGGGGCTTATAATTACCTCCTTCAAAGAGGTTTTGTTTTCATCCCTCATCTGTCGGTTGATTTGTCCAGCCATATGTGAGGAAGAGTAGGTAAAAACTACACAACCTATCTTAACGAAACCTGGTAGACAGACAACATGCAACACAAAGGCACTAAAACCCTTTAAATTTGGGTGCATGTTTGGATCAGCATAGACGTGATTTGTTTTCCCAGTCATGAGATGTATGTCCCCCCACCTCCAAATATTGCCAAATATGGCGTTTCTGGATATTTTCATCAAGAAACAACGCATGAATTTCTATCTTTAAAAAGTCATGCTTATAAAAATATACTGAGATGGAGATACACAATTTCCAGATCTGACCTAGATCCGAATTTCAACCTGCATGCATTGAACAAAATAACATTTTTTTAAAAATTGGGGTGGATATGCATCCAAGTCTTTTCACAGTGGTTGCAACTCCCACCATGTTACTGAGAGACGAAGATTCAGTCAGGTACAAATGATTTCAAAATATAGATCTGTGGATTTTGGAGATCAGATAGTATCTATAGATATAAGATGGTTTCTGGCATGGTTTCATTGAAGTTGAGAGGACCAAGACCTTGGTGGAGGTCTGTCCTCTAACATAACAGTGGGCTGGAAAGGTAAAGCTGCTCTTTCATTCAAAAATCATGTTTTTTCTTATGCTAACCCAGGTCAATGAACATTACGCAAAGGAAAAAGAGGATGACATTGTTTTTGAAGAAAATATACAGATACGATGTAGTATGTGCCAGATTACATCACAAACTCTCTACTCTGTTATTTCAAAAAAGAGTTTTATAAAATATATTATACAGAATTAAGAGACAAAAGAATTCAAGGCATGGCTGTTAGATCCAAGGCTCACTGGATCTGTAAAGGAGAAAAAGTTAATAGGTATTTCTGCAATATGGAAAATAGAAACTATTTAGACAAAACTATGCCTTATCTAGAAAAAAATGATGGAAACACTTTAACTGACCAAGAAGGCATCTTGAAAGAAGTACAGAGTTATTATGAAGAATTATATTCCCCCAGATTGTAACAAATTTAGACATAGACCGTGTTGATTCTCTTGAAGCTCCAGTATTGACAGATGAAGATAGTGTGAGCATCGAGGGACTGGTCACCCTTCGGGAAGCAGCCATTGCACTAAAAAATATGAAAAATTTCAAAAGCCCAGGTCCAGATGGATTTACAGTAGAATTCTACAAATTTTCTTTTCTGATTTAGGTACATTTCTTGTGCGTTCTATTAATGAAGGATTCAAAACAGGCCAGTTATCTATTACTCAACGCCAAGGCACTATTACTTGCATCCCAAAAGACGGTAAGCCAAAGCGATTCATTAAAAACTGGCGTCCCATTTCCCTTCTAAATGTAGCATATTAAGATAGCCTCTGCATGTATTGCGAATCAGCTAAAGAGCGTTTTACACAAAATTATACATGAAAGCCAAAAAGGCTTCCTAAAAGGCCGCTACATAGGAGAAAATATTCGCCTAATCTATGACACATTAATATATGCAGAAAAAAAAAACCATTCCTGGTCTATTATTTGCTATTGATTTTGAGAAAGCGTTCGATTGTGTATCTTGGATCTTTTTACAGAAATGTTTACGATTTTTCAAATTTGGCCCTGATATGATAAGATGGATAAGCACTTTTTATACAAATATTTCCACATGTGTGTTTGTCAATGGTCAGTATTCCTCTTGGTTCTCCATAAAAAGAGGAGTAAGACAAGGCGACCCAGCCTCACCTTACCTTTATCTCATTTGTGCTGAAATTCTGTCAGTCATGATGCGTACTAACACTAATATCAAAGGGTTAACCATCAATGGTAGAGAGGCTCTGATTTCTCAGTTTGCTGATGATACTACTCTATTTCTGGATGGAAATGAAAGATCATTCATCGAAACTGTATCGGCCTTAACTAGCTTTTCAAGAATGTCTGGGCTAAAAATAAATTTTGATAAAGTCAAGTAGTATGGCTTGGACGAAGAAGAAACTGTGGGATTCAGTACATGAGAGACAAAAACTTCATTTGGGACCTAGAATATTTAAAATTCTAGGAATCAAGTTTTCAACAGATACCAACTCTATAGTTAGACTTAATTATGAAGACAAATTCAATGCCATGAAAAGAATGATGAATTATTGGAAAAAACGTCAACTAACTCCTTTTGGGAAAATAACAGTAATCAAAACACTAGTATTTTCAAAAATTGTGCATCTCTTAATTAATCTACCAGACCCCCCTGACAACTTCCTAACCTCCTTAGAAAAAGAGCTTTATACCTTTCTTTGGAATGAAAAACAAAGTAAAATAAAAAAAGTCTATAGTGTGTAAAGAATATAGTAAAGGTGGTTTGAGAATGCTTAACATTAAATCATTTCTGTCAGCGATGAAAATTAGTTGGTTGAAAAGACTGATGGAGGAATCCACTTGGAAAGAGTTTACTATTAATATGATACCAGAGTTAAAAATGTTACAAAACTTTGGCATTGAATATGCGAACACTATACAACAAAGAGTTGATAATCCTTTCTGGAAGGATGTACTAAAGCATTATAAGAAAATAGCTGCAAAGTCTTGTCCAGATTCAGTTGATGAATTCATGTCTGAATGTATTCACTACAATCCTAATATTCTAAGGGGAAGAAAACCTGTGTTTCTACAAGAATGGTCTGACCATGACATTTTTTTCATTAAACAACTAATTAATGATCATGATAACTTGATGAACTATAATGAGTTCTGTAACAAGTATCCACATACAAGAACTAATTTCCTTACATATGCAGGCATTCTGAATGCGATTAGATCTTATGGTAGAAAGCGTAACATAACATTAACAAGCAGATATAAATGCATAGACAACAAAGCATGGTTCTATATTAAAAAAGGCAACAAATGTGTACAAAATATATTAAATGATTATAACGTTGACCCAACTTGTGTACAAAAATGGAACAGTGTATTTGATAATTTAAGTTGGGAACACATTTTCTCTCACTGTTACAAAACATCTCTAAAATGATTCACAGTTAAGATGGTTCCAAATCAGACTTATACATAGGCTCCTTCCAACACAAAGATATTTATTTCTACGAAATATTATAAACTCTCCAATGTGCAATTTTTGTGAACAAGAGGAGCAGTCGATAATTCACATGATTTGTGATTGTGAAGTTGTCCAACAGTTCTGGACCCAATTTCAATTATTGTTAAGAGACAAATGCCAACACGCTGAAAATTTTCTGCTGGATAGGGAACTGATCATGTTTGGAACAAAAACAAATGTAAAGAATGATCAAGTAATAGATCTGATAATACTACACTGTACTAGCAAAATTTTATATATACAAATGCAAACTACAAAATGTAAAACCGGAAGTCAGGGCCTTTCTGCCTCTTTTGAAAAACAGACACATGACTGAGCAATGTGCATCATCTATCAATGGAAACAGACATGACTTTGATGAAAAATGGTTTGTGTATCTGCCTTTGTTTAGTTAAGATTTTCTTGATTTAGCAAATATGATTAATAATCTCATTACATGTCAAAATGTAATACTGATTGTGTAAAGACCGATGTGGTACTATACTTAAGATAGGGAGTGAGAGATTGAACTAGAAAGAGAGAAAGCTCTAGAGAGAGAAAAAAGAGAGGGCGAGAATGTGTATAATGCGTAATGATCTGAACTAGGTAGTAAAATTAAAAGAGAATGACAGAATATGTCCATTTCTTGACCAACTGTGTGTTGTTATATATATGCTATATTGCTGAATACTATGTCTATATTACATCTAAGCTTGTCCATTCTTAGGATATGCCTCTATACGGCACCCATATAACTTTCGATTAACTATTTCGGCCCAGGGTCAGTGGGTGGGGTGACTACCATCAGGAGACTACCACCCTGTCTCCACCACCTATTTCAATGTGTTCATGAGGATTGTTGCAACTTCTTTCCTCTAGCTGCCCATTCTGCCCCTATACTCGTAAATCTGTGACATAAAGAACTGTGTGTGGGTGTGAAAAAAAAAAAAAAAAATTGCTGTACTGCTAAACAAACAAACAAGCAAGAAGGGAAGCTGTTTATTGATGATATTCTTAAATGGTCTAGAAATCCAAAAAAAAAAAAAAAAATGTATTATACATATGACTCAGGTTCTCTCTAATTAAATTCAACTTATTTGGTGCAGACTTCATTTCACTGAACAGACTTGCAAAATATGTATGCTGTGATATCTTACATACGTCTCATGACATCTGCCTGAAATTTCAGTCTTAATTAAAAGCTTTTTTCTTGCAAATGTCATCTCATTTGATAACAGCGTGTACAGAATATATCTGAGCAATATTTCGTGGAGTTTCAAATGCATTCAACAACAACAGATCACTATCACAAATAGTGTAAACATAGGAATTACCACCCCATTTTACAATATTAACTCACAAAATTGTCAGTTAAAAGAAATTACCAAAAATCAGCAGTAATGTTATGACACAGACTGATAGAGACTCAATCAAACATAATTTTTTCCCCCAGCTAGTCATCAAAAAATGGGAGAAAAAGGTCATGACTACTAAGTAAAAAGAAGAAAACACGAATATGACAAAGTCTCACTGCCAAGAAGGCAAGACTTTGACACTGAATATCAAATAATAAAGATATGCTTACAGTTAGGAGACATCTGGCAACGTTTATGTTATTACGATTTATATCTGGCAACATTTATGTTACTATGATTCAAATACCATAAAACATCTGGCAACATTTCTGCTACTAGGATTCAAATACTATAAAACATCTGGCAACATTTCTGCTACTATGATTCAAACACTATAAAACATCTGGCAACATTTATGCTACAATGATTAAAATACTATAAAACATCTTATGATCTAGCAACATTTATGCTACGATGATTGAAATATTGAAATACTATAAAAACATCTGGCAACATGATGGAAATGTATGTCAAGTTCATGTATTCGTTGGGGGGGAGGGGGGGGTATACAAAAGATGACAAGAAATAATTATGACACACCTCATAAACACCCTTAAAAAAACCCTCAGAACTTTGGAATCCAGAATCTGTCTGATGCTTTACCTGAAGTGGTGAGAAAGTTGTCAGTATTTGGGTTTTATTTGGACAAAAAAAATCAATGTCATGTGGTTTGGAAAAATATGCATAAAGTATTATACATGAGTTAGATTTCAAATATTTACACAGCAGCATGACAAGGTATATTTTAATGACAAATTACAATCAACTTCAGAGCCTCTGAAAGCACAATCTTATGTTATAGGTTTAAAACTTGGATAGGTTGTTTATGGCAAAAACACAACAAACATGGTTTTTAAAAACGATTATTTATAAATTAAGAAAGCAGGTTCATGCATTTATTGTGGACTTATAAAACAGTCTTTTTATCAGAACATGCATGTTTGCAAGAAATTGTATTACACCGTTTCATTAAGTAACCGAGTTAAACATGTGCAGTATGGAGGTGTCCTGTTTGGTTGCTGCTATAATTTATATCAAAATATTTATTTTCTACGGAAACGTTAGTCTGAATTTATTTCTGAGTGATACATAGTTAGGTATTCTTTCATAGTTTCATGCATTTAAACATGTTCTATTCGGACCAGATGTTTTGATTAGGATTTAGTATCATCCAAAAATTATGACCATCTCTGAGCATACTATCTGCCACTTGAGAACTGGTCATGTTTGGGGGAGAGAGGGTGGGGGAGGCGCAAATTAATGTAAAATCTGGGGATAGAGGGATATGAAGGATGTTCAAATCCCGATTAAAAATCAGATCATTTTCAGTTTGTCACACTTCATCCAAAGATGTCAGGTTTTTGTTTAAATCTGCTGAATCTGTTGTACAGACCCTGACTTGAAAGTAACTAAGCTGATAATTAGTAAATTACTGGTCTACTAGTACTTTGATCAAGCAAAACTTCAGAATGTTGATCATATTGTGCTATAGGTTATGTTAACCACCTGCTGTCATGCACTGGTTATCGTCATGGGGTTTGGTGGTTATCGTCATGGGTTTGGGCCTGGGAGATCCTGGATTTGAGTCCCACCACACGCACATATGATTTGTTGATTTTTTCCCGTACAGATCAGAAGACAACTTCGTAGCCATCAACTTAATCATCCTCACCAATCTGGGAATAAAACTCACAAGACTCTAGCTCTTCATGCACTGTTCTCTTTGTGATCTCAGTTTCAATTTTCCCTCATGTCCAGAACCATGGTGAGTCAACTACTGTTTGATGCTTGTGGTTAGCACCCTCTGGTGGAAAGGACAACTTAAACTGGCTCCATGAACAGCAATTACTATCTTCAGCAAGAAACCCAAAGATGACGTTCTACGTGTGCCAGGTAAGAACAAGCACCACTAATTTACATTGAAGTAACTCCACAGCAGTGCACTGTACTCTCCTGGGAGTTCCCCCATAACGTTACATTGACAGCTCCCTTGGGACTGTTGGTGCCGAGATTGCAACATGACATGGCTTACTTGTTGTCGTTGTGCATGGTGAGTCAGAAATGAATGATATGGAAGTGATGTTATTGAAGGAGGCAGGAATGATGAAACAAAGAGCTGTTACTCATAAACAAAAAGAGTAATAATAATAACAATAATCACTTACTGCAGCATGTTCTACTTACTGCTGAGAGCATGTTGGATGTGTTCATCCAAAAACAATATTTTCTGGGTCATATGTCAAGGAAGCAATCAACTCCACTGACATCAAGCCAGATTAAGTTTAATCTTCATGTGTAGCTTCTATTCACCAACATTAATTTCAGTGTATTTATGTTCTTTGCCTGTTCAAAGAGGTGATAGTATGCTTCCCAGACAGAAAGAAAGTGATTGATGTGACTAACTTTTACAATCATGATAGCACCTGTCATTGCACTGTTAATGTTACTTGGTATTTATTGCAGAGGCTATAAAATTCTTTTATAACACTGTTCACATTTTATTCATTTTTCCATACAAATTTTCATCACCATTATGTTAGTAGTGTCCTTGTACTTCTGTTCGGAATAAACTACCGAGTGTCACTGTCAGACATCTGTTTAGGTGTGTTGTCATCATCCGCTATGTATACTATTGGTTTTCTACTACCTAAAAAAATTTTAATGGAGATAAGCTAACTGTATTTGAACTATTTCTCTTCATTACATAATATATCTGATCACTACTTTTGGTAGAATGTTTTGGTGTTGGCTCCACATGGCCTCACACTAGTCACAGCATAATATCAACAACCATAATAATCAGGGCTGGGATAATTGTCGCCAAGCTGCCAAGGAAAAATGCAAATGTGAGCAGGTGAGTTTGGTGACTCAAAATATGAATAAGCTATCTGCAACTGTCATTTCTCTACGGATTTAAATAAAACAACTGCTTGAATTTATATATAATATAGAGATCAACCTTGTCATTCTCATCAGTTGCTCGCAAAGATGATGCAGTTTGAATCCCACACACGCTCCACAAACACATTTTTTCTCAGATGTATCGTAACCTCTTGTATGTAACATAGTACACTAATTAGTCTTTAATGGTTTTCATTCATCTTTTAGCTCACTTGTTATGTCATTGCTATACTTGTTGCTTTGCCACTGAATGTCTGAAGTCTTCACACTCAAGCATGATATGTAACTATTTCTACAATCTTAAAAATTATATAATAATGATAGAATTTCAAAACAGGAAGTTAAGTATGTGGGGGTGGGTATGGGATAACACAGCAAGATTTTAATTCTTTCCAGCCGAACGCGGCACAACGGCACGATTCCCGGCTGCCGCGCACAGCGCACAGAGTTCATTCCCTGCCGGCGCACAGATTTGGCCACTTTTTAATTTATTTTTACGGTAGCTCTACAACAACTGACGGTCTTGTGTTAGGTGTCACAGGAAAGAACAAACACTCAACTCCAATCATCACCAGATCCACTTTGTAATACGATTTCAAGCCTTCATTGCGCGAGAAATTGCTACCACCCGTTTGCCTGACCGACATTTTTTCTGGCACAGGAAATACGTGGCGCGTGCCACGTGGCTCGCCGTCAGTTCCTTTGTTTCAAAGCTCTGGGGTCAGCCAAGTTCACAATAGGCCACTGAAAGTATGGTCGACAACTCGTTCCAACATCCCAAGACTAGTTACAGAGGTTATTTCCTTGGACCATTTCATGGAAAGTGTAGGAATTTTTTATGTTCCTGTCATCTGATTGTGGACAACACGGCAGAATGTAATGCTGTCTGTCCGTCGTCCAGACTTGGACGACGCGCCTCAAGGGAGAGAAATCCTGTCGTCCACGTTTGTCACGACTCGGCTGGTAAAGGTTAAGAAACAGACCCAGAGCATTGTCATCTAAGTTGAAAAAATCAATTACTTCATCCTTTTCTTCTTCTTCTTCTTCCTAAAACACCGGTTCACTCAAAAACGAGTAGGTCACCAGCGCGCATGTTAAAAAGTAAAATAAAATACCATAAAACAGTGTGACTCAGACTGTTGGCCCCTGGAGCAAATTTAGCAACAAGGGGTCGCACTCGATATTCAAGAAGATAAAAGCAATGGCCAAATTCAGGCCCAGGTAATAGTAAAATATCAGGGAAGTAAAAATAGAAAATCGTCAATATGCAGATCTCAGAACTGTCGAATCAATTTGTTTTTTGAATGAGATTGCATTTGTGGCAATCTTGATGGCACCCGGCAGTGAGTTCCACAGCCGTACAGAACTGGGATAAAAGAATGTAAGTGGCTGTCAATATTTGATGCAGGTATAGTATAACATTGACCGCCACTCCTGGTGCTACTTTTATTCAATACTAGTTGTTCCATTGGAATATCAATTACTTTAGCTCTGCCTTTGAAAAAGGTGTTAAGTTTAATAAAAGCTCTTCTCTCTTCTAAGGGTTTCCATTCTAATTTCCTCATGTTCTTCCTAGTATTCCCCTTTTCTCTGATGTGGTTCCCTGTTACGAACCGTGCTGCTCTCTTCTGAATCTTTTCAAGGTTATCAATGTCCTTTAGATGGTAAGGATCCCAAACTGAGCAACCATATTCCAGTACTGGTCTAACCAGTGTTTTGTAGCAGTCGTCTTTAACCTTTTGGGGGCAGTCATTGATATTCCTGTGTAAGAAAGCTAAGATGTTATTTGCTTTCTTACATACTAAATTGTAATGTTCTTTCCATTTGAGACGACTATCTATAATCACGCCTAAATATTTTGCAGCATTAGTTTCTTTAAGAATAGTATTATGGATAGAATAATCTGATCTAATTAGTGAGCGTTTGTTACATATACGCAACACTTGGCACTTTTGAGGGTGAAATTCCATTTTCCAAGTTCTTTCCCACTCTTGTAAAGCGTTTAGATCTTCTTGTAGAATGCGTGTATCATTCTTGCTTCTGATTGTTCTATATACTAAACTGTCATCTGCAAAAAGCCTTATAGTAGTTCCAGGAGAGAGATTTCTACTTATGTCATTTATATAAATTAAGAAAAACAAGGGCCCCAGAACAGTTCCCTGTGGTACACCTGACAAGACTGGTTTACAATGGGATGACGACCCTTCCACAACAACTTTCTGCGTTCTCCCAACGAGGAATGATCTAGCCCATTTTAGCAAAGAACCGCCAATGCCAATGTGTTCTAATTTAAGCAGCAGGCCCTCATGGTCAACCTTATCAAAGGCTTTAGAAAAATCTAACAAAATTGCATCTATTTGCTGTCTGTTGTTAAGACAGTTACTAAAATCATTGAGAGTTGTTATAAGTTGAGTCTCACAACTCCTTCGCTGTCTAAAACCATGCTGGGCGTTATTTAAGAAATCATATTTGTCAAAATGGTCCATTATGCTACTATATATTATGTGTTCAAGTAATTTAGCTGATATGGATGTAAGAGATACAGGTCTATAGTTCTCTGCTTTTGTTTTGTCACCCTTTTTAAATAAGGGAACAATGCTTGCATCACGCCACTCTTCATGTATTACTCCCTGGTCCAGTGAAGCTTGGTAAAGTAATTGGTAGGGCCTATACCTCACTCAATTCATTGGCACATAATTTTAAGAGCTTGCCAGGAACGCCATCGGGACCAGTAGCTTTGTTTTCATTAATATTGGTCAGTAACTTAAATACTCCTGCTTTGTTTACTTTGATGTTTTGCATTTCAGGGAGTTTATCATCATCCTTTAGTCTAACATTAATTAAAGGTTTGGGATAATAACAGTAATGCTAAGTACAAAAAAGCATACTTGGTTGACATTTCCTGCTGATCTGTTTAGCTTGGTTTGCTCTAGACTGCATTCCTTGCAACCCACTGAACAGGATAATTCAGTGGTATCTTTCAAGTCTCAGGTTTGTGATAATTTTTACACTAATGACAGGCCAATGCAATTTTTTTGTCCACTAGCCCCGCTGGCTTGTGAAAAAAAATCAAAGTAACCCTTCAAACACTGAATAATAAATTACGATAATAATAACAATAGCCTAATGATTTTTGTTTAATTGTCACGGAAAACAACTCGGTTATGGATAGACTATACGTTGTGTCCGTGATGATCGTCACAAGGCCCTTTATCAAACGACAAAAATTTCCTTACTTTGATTAAATGTGACCAACTGGAAAACCTTTGCATCACTGGAAAGTTTTCCCTGCTATTCTGTATTGTCAACAGCATTCAAACGCGCAGGTTCTTTTCGTTTTTTTTGGTGTGGTTTTTTTTTTTTTTTTTTTTTTCATGTGTGTGTGTGTGTGTGTGTGTGTGTGTTTCAATCCGACATACCAAAATGAAAGTTCAGTTTACGCCTAAAAAAAAAACATCCCGTGAAAACGAACATGAACCACCGCAAAACGCTCGGACTTTTATGGAACTTACGTTAGTAAAATATGACATTACACAAAAGATAATCATTCGCACTAAAAAAAAAAAAAAAAAAACAATAACAAGCCTGGACAGCAAAAACAACGATGAAAATACTTACTTCGGCATGTTGGTGCTCTTGAGTTCAGTCCGCTGTCGTTGTTTCAACGCTGCTTCCGGTGTTGGCATGCTCTGCTTTATGTCTATTCACCGAAATCTTGTGGATTTCTCTCTCTCTCTCTCTCTCTCTCTCTCTCTCTCTCTCTCTCTCTGTCTCTCTCTCTCTCTCTCTCTCTCTCTCTCTCTCTCTCTCTCTCTCTCTTTGAATAACGTTCTTCACAGGGCCGGAATAGCTCAGTTGGTAGAGCATCGGACTCGTAATCGTGGGGTTACGGGTTTGCATCTCCCCCGGGCCGTTTCGGTACAGAGGGACTGTTCCCTCGGAGTTAACATTGGTTCTGACTCCATTCCCCACACAGTCCTTCGAATAAGACTATAAACCGAGGTTCCGTGTGTGGGAACCCACGCACATCTTGCACACACGTAAAATCCCATCACCAACTTTCGGAAGAGAAGGCCATTTTGGCCGTTGGTATGGATGACACGTGACACATAGCATGCAGCTTCCCCGAAGTTGGAGTATGGCTGCCTTAATGGCGGGATTTTTAAAAAAAGGTCATGCACACAAAAGTGTCAGAATAATTAACATGATGATTGTGGACACTAAAAAAAAGAGAAGAAGAAGAAGTGACAATGAAGGAGCTACACATGCCTTACAGGAAGACCTAAACAGATTGTAAAATTGGTCAAGACAATGGCTACTGAAATTCCATCCTGGAAAATGCCATGTTCTGAAACTGGGGAACAAGAAGTCAGATGCTGTGTACTACATGACTGAGGTAAACATCAAGGGTGAGACATGTACCACAACTCTATCTGAAAGCGACGCTGAGAAGGACCTTGGGGTCTACATTGATAACAAACTGAATTTCAGAGAGCATGTGGCCAAGGCAACCGCTAAAGCGAATAGAGTAGTTGGTATTATCCGTCGCTCCTTTGACTTCCTCACCAAAGACACTTTCCTACAACTGTACAAGTCTCTGGTACGACCAGTACTAGAGTACGGACATTCTGTCTGGCAGCCATACCACAAAACACTGTGCCAGGATGTAGAGGATGTTCAGCGCAGAGCAACTAAACATTTAGCATTTCTTAAAGATAACCCGTATCCTGAGCGTCTCTCTACTCTCAAACGTCCAAGCCTGGAGCACAGAAGAAAAAGGGGTGACATGATCGACTTGTACAAGTTTATACATGGTATTTATTGGAGTGACAAACCACAGTTTGAATTTTTCACCAACAGGGACAGCAGAGGACACTCCCTGAAATTATCCAAAGTTCATCATAGACTGAACGTCAGGGGAAATTACTTCTCTCTTCGAGTGATTGATGTTTGGAATGGTCTTCCTGACTCCGTAGTAACAGCCCCTACAGTCAACATCTTCAAGTCACGACTAGACACCCATTGGAAGGAACTGCCGACAAAACATAATCCAGAATGTTTGTCGACCTAAATAGATTCAGTCTGTGACTCTCTTCCTTCCATGCATGCAGAGTTTCTTTTTGACCCAGACACTGTATATTAGAACGGTGAACAGGCCTCTTAAGGCCTCAAACACCGAAGTTCAAGTTCAAGAAGAAGAAGCTCATGTGATTGCCACATTCTAGTACTGGCAAGTATGTCGATTCTGTTTCCGCGAGATGGGTTCGTGGTTTGTTTGCTATTGTTTTCCTCTACTAAATCTGATTTAGATCGCCTCCTGTTGGCAATGTGTCGGGCAATAAAGGTATAGGTATATTTCTTCTTTTTAAAAAAAAATTAAGCATTTTCTACACACACAAAATACATCAACAGGTCCTCATGGACAAAAAAAAACACCACTTTTCCTTTTAAGGCTTGCACCGACAGTGCCACTCACATACACAAAAATGTTATTTTCATATACAAAGTTTTCTGGTCTTCAGACCTATAGCAATTCTTCAACAATTCCAGTTTCTGCGACATCTCGTCAACGTGATAAACAAAGAACAAACTGCTTGTGCCCCTCTCAACAAAAGTCTATTGCCGTAGTTTAACTTTTCAAGCAAGTTCCTGAAAGAAGAAAAATATATTAATCATCATATCATTCTTTATCTAACGAACAGCTATCTTCCTTTTTTTTTCCCTCACTTTTCATTTTCTTCATCATATTTACCTGGTGGTGTTTGGATTTTTCGTTTTCAATGGCCACCCGTGGCCTTCGATTTTCAACAAAACAAAACATGTGTGTCTTTTACGAGACGAGGCATGTGTTCATGCTGAACCTCTCTGTAACTATAGCGCCGCCGACGGGTCCCCCCAGAGACGTCTCTGGTCCCCCTCAGTCTGCCTAAATTACACAAATCTCCCTGAGCTATCTGTCCACCGCTCAGCATGCACGGTTTCCTTGAACGGGCTAGCGCGGGCACAAGACAAAATCCTTTTGTTTGTTTGTTTTTGTTTAAAGCCTGCACAAGCCATACATGTTTTCCGTCGCCACACTCCCCTAACAACCAAACACAAGCAGCCATAGGGAACTTAGCACAGTTCCTGACAAACGGTCCCCTTCACAGTGATTCCAATCAGTATCTATTGACTAAATGCGCAGGAAAGAACTGTCCCCCAACCCGGTGCTTTCCTCAGAGTCCACAGACATGATTCTTCGCACACTCTGATTCAGTCTTGCTCAATTGGTTGTTGTTGTTGTTGTTGTTGTTGTTGTTGTTCCTTTTCGCCCATCCTCAGGTCACATCGTCACCATCGTCTAATGACCCATAACCAGGCAACGTAAAATTAAGGTGAGGGTGTTATAAGAGAAGCGGTATGAGCATTGTGCATCTGTAGCGATCTTTGGGTTAGTCCTTCTCCTGTGCTGGGCAAAGAGAATGCCATAGAGTCTAGGAAAGCCAGCTTGGGAGCAAAATGGAAAATGAACTGAGAGGGGAAACAATATAAAACTGCCCTGAAAAGGCTAGATTTCCGACCAGCAAATGACTTGTTTGCATAACGAATCAATACTCATTTGTGTGTCTGTGTTTCTTTTTTTTTTATTGAACAATTTTTCGTTTTTTACAAGACACATACAAAGCACAAATATGCACATATCAATATGTGACCGACAGAAGTTTACTTCTGCAAATGTTTATTCTTTTGTATGTAGTTGAGCTAAGGGTAGTGTACGTGCATAGGGATTTCAGTGAATTCTGAGTTTCTGTAGTAGAGTTGATTAGGGTAGTGCAAGTGCATAGGGATTAGCTTGGTTCCAGAATTTTCTTTAGAATTCCAATGGATGAGTAGGAATACAGTGGTTGGTTTGTGGATATAATCAGTCTACGTGGCATAATCTCTGTTTGGGAATGTGCACAAACTACCAGACATTAATGGATATTTATTCATGGTAATGACAAAGCGGTGATTAATACTGCCATTTACTGAGGCTCAGGGCCTATATTCTGCTGCGGATTAGCAGTTGGTGTAAACTGGGGGCCTTAATACCAGCGTCCGCCAGAACGCGATCTTTTCCCCCACTGCTTGTCACAGCCAACAAAGGGTTTGCCGGTTCGTCTGATAACGGGAGACCGGTTTTATGCCGGTTAGCCCAAAGCACCAAGGCAAAGGTGATTATTTTTGAGGTATGTCAAAGTAAGTTTACTGGGAACAAGTTCATTGGGAATCTGGTTGTTATTGATAAATATTTTTGTTGTTGTTGACTTGTTTAAGTGTTTTAAAGAAAATGTTAAAAGCCACTTAATGGAGATGTTTACAAGACTAAGAGTTTTCACTTAGGAGGAGAACTGGTTGTATTTTTCGTTCAAGAGATCTTGGACAGCTCTCTCTCTCTCTCTCTCTCTCTCTCTGCTTGTTATTTTTTTCATGGAATCAGTCAGTACCTGATGTGATGGAGGCTGGAATGAATTATTCAGTTATGCTCACTCCTGGTAGTTACAGTGTTGTTTGAAAGCAATTCCGGAAAATCAATGCTGATCTATTTAATTTTCATTTTAGATGTATCAGAAACTTCGTTGTGAATTGTGTTCCAATTCTTGGCTATACTCGGGCCTAGAGTTACGAAGTTCGGCCGAGTTGCGACGATGGATGAGTGAAGGGAAGTAACCTTTTTTTTTAAGAGTAAATCAGTGACATGTATGAGTTGTTTCCCTTTGCTGTATTCTTGTTGGCTATGTTGAGGCCACCCATTTATTATCTTTTTTTTGGAAGATCCTGTGCGTCTTGATGCTATGATTTAGGGACACACATGTTGCCCTTTTCAGAGGATGCCTGTTCCACACCAGAGAGGTGGCCGGGACAGATGAAAGGGTGTGGGTCAACACCCTGTCCTGAGGTAGATAATGTTTTTCCCATGTTGATATTCTGTTGAAAATTTTTCTTGGTTCTGACATTTTTCAACATGTCGCTGGGCAATTTATTGTACCTTTGGTACCATGGATTTTTTGTAAAGCTGGTGGTCACAATGGTTATTGTTACCACAAGCCAATGTGTATGCAATCCATGGTATTGAATGAAGATGTTTTTCTTTTGTCAGACCCATTGATTGAATGATGTTGTGTATGTATTATTATGAATAAATGAAAATTTGTTTTCATGTTATGAGAGACTAACTGAATCTGCTGAGTATTAATCTAGTCCATGTCCTGTTGAGATAATTGTGGTTTCCCTGTTCTGTGGTCGTAATAGACACAAGGGTCAGTGCTGCTAGCATGCAGTACAACCTTTACTGTAACAGAACAGATGCCGGTATCTTCACAGTATCTTAATGTTGTTATTTTATTTTGCTTTTGTTCCATTGTTATGCTGAGTTCATTTTTTTGCAGATTCACCCATGATTGTGTACTCGTAGTCATAAATGTATGTTTCATTTCATTTATGCTTTTGGAGATTTCTCCTCTTGTTGCAATTTTTTTAAATATGTTGTTCCTGGTAATTTTCCAGGTTGGCTTTGCTAGGCTGGCTTGGCTGGCTTGGATGGTTGGTTGATCTGGTTTTGATTGACTGAATAAACGAAAATGTCCAACATCAATACGGTCTGGGGTGATGGACGGATGATTTCCCCTCTACCCTTGACCTCTCACAAAATGGCGCTGCGAGCAGGATAAACGAGTGCCAACCTCGGGACGCGGGATCAGGCCCTTGGATGTGAACCCACAGCAAGGAAGGTTTTTATTTTTTTATTGAAATTATGCATTCATGCCTATGGTGCGGTGGAGATGGCAGGCCAGATCATTGTTCTGCGAAGGAGCTGACCCTGTAGCTGATTTCAGCATGATGGGAAACTGTCATGGCACAGTGATTAAATGATGTATTTGATTATTGTGAATTGATATGTTTGGGTTTTTTTTTTGATGGAAGGACCACCCTGATATGACCCTGTTGATCAGCTGAAAGGATGAGTGCCTCATCGGACGGTGAAGGGCTCGTAGTTGAGTGGTGGGACGTGTTCCCTTACAGGTCGAGGGAAAGGAGACCTCACCCTGCACAGGATGTTTGCCAGTTGATTTGGACTGTAGTCACTGACTGTTCATAATTAGGATGATTTTTGTTGTGTTGGTGTGATGCAGTAGATTGTAGGCAGAATTTCCCCGTGGGGATGCCGGGGTCTTTTGTACAAATAGTTCCCCCTCCTTCTGGACATTCTGTGCTAGTAATGTCCCCTTTTCCTATCGCTCTCAGTAACTCTGTCTCCTCCTTTGCTGTACTGTCATCTACTGTCCTTTCTGTCTACCATATCTTTTATCTATCTTTTTCCACAACCTCTTCCACAAATTTCTGCACTGAACGAAGTCAGAGTGAACTGACTGGACTCTCGAGTATAGTTGTGAGTATCCGTAACTTTTGTCCCCAGTCGCTCACTACGAGTCATGACTACTATGAATTATGTGTTGTTTTTTTTGTCAGTTTTCTTTTTGACTGGATTAAGTTTTGATGATCCATGTTTTAATGTAGAAATATGAAGGTGTCTGGAAGTTAGCACCTTGGAAAATGGCTAGAGGACAAGCTAAAGCGATTGAAGATGGCTCTTGACAAAGCGGGGGAGCATTTCCCAGAACGCTGCCTTTGTACAAGACTGGCATAAACAGTCCACTGTGGATCTCCGGGGTGGAGATAAAGTGGTGATATGGAACCAGGTACTAGGTGGTGATAGGAAGGTTTAAAAACCTTTCTGGGAAAAGGGATGAATTAAGTGTGGCTAGGCTGGCCCTTACACCATAAACCATGGGCGGGTTTGGATGGGTAAGAGGAGGAGACTAGTGTGGAAATCAGGAGATTTCTTTTTCATCACTTTCCCCACGCCCCAAGAAGTCTCTCCACAGGTCTGCAAGGCAGAACAAAGGTGTGAGAACGTTTCTAACATAAACGTAAGAGCCCGGGACTGATCGCTCTTTGCTAGTCTGGTAATGACTGCCATGGTTCATGAGAGTTTTTTTTCTCAGTGAAGTTTCTTTTTTTGGACGGAAATGAGTTTTAATGATTTGTGTTTTTAATGTGTGAGGAAGATTTTTTTTTTGCACTGTGGTTGAAACAAATCGTGTTTTATCCTTGATAGAAGTCCCGTTGCTTATTGACATTCTGCTGGACATAATGTAGGCCATGTCGCGGTAGACTTTTTTTTTGTGTTTGAAAGATCATGAATTTGCACTATGAAGGAAAGCACTCGCTGCAGAGCGATGGCATGGTACATGTGCAAATAGGGTGAATTCATTAGCGCTATGTTCGCTGCTTTTGATGGAGCTATAACAGAGTGGTACGTGTGTGTTGTTTTGTTGTGTATAAAGCAGCAGGGAGTTTCTTTGTTTTTTGTACTCAGAATGTGCGCTGTTTGAAAAAGGTATTTTTGTGGAACACTATTTCTCTTCACTTCAGCCAATTAGGCAGACACGTGTAATTTTTTTCGGTTGATTGAAGTCTGCATGTGCGAGAGTAATTTGGTGACCGTACCTTGGATAACAAATGTATTTTGGTCAATCATGTACATTTTTTGTGTGTATTCTAATGCATCCTTGTTGTCAACAATAGCATGAACTTTGTTGTGTGTAACGTAGTTTGTCAAATTGTGTGGTCGTTGATTTTACGTGACTCAAAAGTGAGATTTTTTAAAAATTAGGCATTAAGAGATCATGCAACAACGTGCTGACACAGTATGACTGCGTTGTTTTGCCTCAGTCAAAGTGGTGTTGCTGTTTGCTGGCGAAGCGCGCACTCAACCTCCCCCACGAGAGGGGTGGAAGGCAGTCATGCCAACCCAGTGGTTGGAGGGACATGTGGAGTGTCTGAGAGTGGCTCACAGAAAAGCAGGGGAGCAACTCCACATCCATGCTTCTAGGAGGAAGGCCAGGCATGAAATTTGTCAGTTTCTCCCCTCTGTTGTGGAGCCTCTTGGAAGGATGGATCCTGAGAGTCGCTCTGAGCCACCTCCAGCAGTGACCACACATCTAGAGTGGCACATTGTCCCATGGCCCACTGACAAAGGGAGCCAGGGAGCCTCCCATGAACCCCCCCCCCCCCCTCTACCCTTGACTGGTTACAAAATGGCGCTGCAGGAGGGGAATGACTGTCCGCAGATCTGCCCGCTCCAACAAGGGGGTTCCCCCACGTTGGAAGTGGAAGTGAATGTAGCATGTTAGGATAGGCATGCTAGGATAGGCATGCACCTCCTCCATCTTTTGGAATCTTTTGTTTCTTTTTTTTTGGGTTCTTTTTTTGACATGGGCATGTGAATATATTCAGCCAAGTGGACACTTTTTCTTTGTTGGGAAAGGTTTTTTTGTTGGGTTGTTTGATAATGCTTCCAACTTGGCTGAAGGCAGTTCATTTGCGTGTAGTGCTGCAGATGTTTGTTGAACATTGAATTTCGTTTTTGAAGGTTTTGTGAAGAAATGTTGGTTGCATCTGTGTATTCAATGTGGACATTTAATGGGTATGAAGCACTACCTTTTTTTAAAAAGAAGTTGTCTTGCATCCCGGTATGTAAGAATGAAGATTGACAGAGGCTGAGTCAAGACAGTATAGGCAATAAATGGCCGTACTGCCCCTGAATACTTTGTTGGGAAAGATGCATTTTCCAGATTTACTTTAAAAAGGAAGACCTGAAAAATGACAGACTTGAGGGCTACAAGTGAAACATGGACTCTTGTTGGGAAAAGGTGAACTCGATGTCCTACTGAATGCGATGCTCAGTTTAGGAGGCGACAGAAAAGCGCGAGATTGGCACTTTTAAGTCCCAGGGAGGTGTTTTGGTGTTGTACGCCCAGGCCCGATTGGTTTTGTAAACTGCTGTCCCCCCCGTTCTCTTGGTCTGTATGACTGCGATTTGTTTTTTTGTTGTACTATATTGATCTTTTGATGAACCATTCGGCATGTTTGATTTTGCTATGTGTGCTGATACGTTTTTTTTGTGTGTTGAATTCTAACGGAATCTACCTTGTCGGTTTAAGTGCTGTCACACTGTTGGTGGTAATTTTTGCTTGACAATTGACCTGTTGAGGGTTATATTGTCGCCAAGGATTTTTTTTATGTATTTTTGTGTGCAAACGGCATGCTATACTATAGGCAAAGTTATGGGGACCATAACTGTCAGCAGGGGAGATTGTGACCGGACAGAAGTTTACTTCTGCAAATGTTTATTCTTTTGTATGTAGTTGAGCTAAGGGTAGTGTACGTGCATAGGGATTTCAGTGAATTCTGAGTTTCTGTAGTAGAGTTGATTAGGGTAGTGCAAGTGCATAGGGATTAGCTTGGTTCCAGAATTTTCTTTAGAATTCCAATGGATGAGTAGGAATACAGTGGTTGGTTTGTGGATATAATCAGTCTACGTGGCATAATCTCTGTTTGGGAATGTGCACAAACTACCAGACATTAATGGATATTTATTCATGGTAATGACAAAGCGGTGATTAATACTGCCATTTACTGAGGCTCAGGGCCTATATTCTGCTGCGGATTAGCAGTTGGTGTAAACTGGGGGCCTTAATACCAGCGTCCCGCCAGAACGCGATCTTTTCCCCCACTGCTTGTCACAGCCAACAAAGGGTTTGCCGGTTCGTCTGATAACGGGAGACCGGTTTTATGCCGGTTAGCCCAAAGCACCAAGGCAAAGGTGATTATTTTTGAGGTATGTCAAAGTAAGTTTACTGGGAACAAGTTCATTGGGAATCTGGTTGTTATTGATAAATATTTTTGTTGTTGTTGACTTGTTTAAGTGTTTTAAAGAAAATGTTAAAAGCCACTTAATGGAGATGTTTACAAGACTAAGAGTTTTCACTTAGGAGGAGAACTGGTTGTATTTTTCGTTCAAGAGATCTTGGACAGCTCTCTCTCTCTCTCTCTCTCTCTCTCTCTCTCTGCTTGTTATTTTTTTCATGGAATCAGTCAGTACCTGATGTGATGGAGGCTGGAATGAATTATTCAGTTATGCTCACTCCTGGTAGTTACAGTGTTGTTGAAAGCAATTCCGGAAAATCAATGCTGATCTATTTAATTTTCATTTTAGATGTATCAGAAACTTCGTTGTGAATTGTGTTCCAATTCTTGGCTATACTCGGGCCTAGAGTTACGAAGTTCGGCCGAGTTGCGACGATGGATGAGTGAAGGGAAGTAACCTTTTTTTTTAAGAGTAAATCAGTGACATGTATGAGTTGTTTCCCTTTGCTGTATTCTTGTTGGCTATGTTGAGGCCAGCCATTTATTATCTTTTTTTTTGGAAGATCCTGTGCGTCTTGATGCTATGATTTAGGGACACACATGTTGCCCTTTTCAGAGGATGCCTGTTCCACACCAGAGAGGTGGCCGGGACAGATGAAAGGGTGTGGGTCAACACCCTGTCCTGAGGTAGATAATGTTTTTCCCATGTTGATATTCTGTTGAAAATTTTTCTTTGGTTCTGACATTTTTCAACATGTCGCTGGGCAATTTATTGTACCTTTGGTACCATGGATTTTTTGTAAAGCTGGTGGTCACAATGGTTATTGTTACCACAAGCCAATGTGTATGCAATCCATGGTATTGAATGAAGATGTTTTTCTTTTGTCAGACCCATTGATTGAATGATGTTGTGTATGTATTATTATGAATAAATGAAAATTTGTTTTCATGTTATGAGAGACTAACTGAATCTGCTGAGTATTAATCTAGTCCATGTCCTGTTGAGATAATTGTGGTTTCCCTGTTCTGTGGTCGTAATAGACACAAGGGTCAGTGCTGCTAGCATGCAGTACAACCTTTACTGTAACAGAACAGATGCCGGTATCTTCACAGTATCTTAATGTTATTTTATTTTGCTTTTGTTCCATTGTTATGCTGAGTTCATTTTTTTGCAGATTCACCCATGATTGTGTATTCGTAGTCATAAATGTATGTTTCATTTCATTTATGCTTTTGGAGATTTCTCCTCTTGTTGCAATTTTTTTAAATATGTTGTTCCTGGTAATTTTCCAGGTTGGCTTTGCTAGGCTGGCTTGGCTGGCTTGGATGGTTGGTTGATCTGGTTTTGATTGACTGAATAAACGAAAATGTCCAACATCAATACGGTCTGGGGTGATGGACGGATGATTTCCCCTCTACCCTTGACCTCTCACAAATAGAAAGGAATAACAATGAAAGTAAACGTGATAGTTAAGTAAAGGTACCAATTCCAGAAACAGCATTGGACACAGCACTTTGATAGTCAAGCATGGATTGGACAACACTGGTAATAAGAGTGTTTAGCAACTAGTAGTGGATGAATCAGTAAATGCTACCATCATTCCTATGAGCAAAGTTGATTTATATAACACTAGTTAACATAGGCATTATATTGATACAAAGAGCTATGTATAGTTATTCCAATAGTTATAACTTCAAAAAGAAATAAAGACATTGATATAATATGAGACATTCACATTGTCATTCTTTCTAATAATGACGCCAAATGACCTCTATAACTGTGACTGTGACTGTGTATCTTATAGACCAACCCTAAATGCTGTTTCGGTTTGCGTTTTTTTTCCATGTCATGAAGAAATGTTAAACCAATGTCTCCAGGTACGTTTCAGTGTAACCGCGTAGACTTTCCGAAAGATGGGAAGCTCAAAACCGTGGATGTCATTTTTGTACCCAACTGCCCAATCCAGGCGTGTTTCCCTTTGCTGCAGTGGCTTTTATTGAGACCCGCTGTGCTAACCAAGTGTGGCAGGAGTGGCAGGAGGCATGACGGACGAACACGGACCCCGTCGAGCTATTATGTCCCCTACCCTCGAGAGTAACTTGGAGCAGGCACCAAAGTAGGTCACACAGAAACAGGTTTTACTGCCATGACCAAACTTGTTGCAAAGTGAGGCGACTGCAGGCGGAAATCTAAACAAGTGTTTTAAAACTGTTTAAAATGACTCCGCTGAACAACGTGGACAAATGAATCAAAAGACAAAAGACAACGCGTTTCGACCTCTTAGGTCTTCTTCAGGCAAGATAAACAACACTCAGGACAACGAAAATCAACTAGCAATCACTTATCTTCGTCAGTTGCTTGATCATTTATTATGTGCATCATCATCATCATCATCATCACACTTTAATGCGTCTTTATTCAGAATTTAGGGATGACAGTGTTGTTTCTGTTTTTGACAAATTCTGAAAATTAGTAAGTGGTGTGTGTGTGTGTGTGTGTGTGTGTGTGTGTGTGCGCGTGTGTGTGTGTGTGTGTGTGTTAGTATGTGTTTATCTACATGTATGAGATTTTACAATTTAACTAAATTGATTTTGTTGGATTGTTGTTGTTGAGTTACCCTACTTGTTTATTCTTTATTGTTGCTGAGTTACCCTACTTGTATATTATTCATTGTTTTTCATGTTTATTTATGTCACTAATGTATAGTTAGTCAGCAGCACGATTGTAATTTCTCAGAATTGAGATATAAAGTATTCTTGAATCTTGAAATTCTGTGCAAGATCATTCAATCATTTTCGTTGTCCTGAGTGTTGTTTATCTTGCCTAAAGAAGATCTATGAAGTCGAAACGCGTCGTGTTTTGTCTTGTGATTCGTTTGTCCACGTTGTTCGGCGGGGTCATTTAAAAACTATATATAAAAAAAAGTGTGCCCAAGTTGCCGTCCAGTCATGGCGTGGTCCATAGCTTCAGACAGACACGTCGGGAACTCATTGTTTGCGGGATATCCGGAAAGACAATGGGAAGTTCGGGATTTTCTGACAAAAATAAAAAGATTTGATGATAAGCTTCTTGAAGAAATCTACATCCAAAGTTTATGTTTCCTACTTATAAGTAATTTTATTTACAAACAGAACAACGTATTTAGTGGGTATATCCAAAAATTGTTAATTGATCAAGTCATGAAATTTCAATTAAGTTGTAGAAGAAAAAAAAACCTGGCTGAGTAATGAAGATTTAAATGTGGATCATTTTTCACCCAAGATGCACGGCGAAGGCTTTAACAGTTGATCCAGGTTTTTTTTTTTTTTTTTTTTTTTTTTTGGTCGTCTCTTCACCATGTTCAATAGATTTAGCAGATTTCTTTGCTGAATTTTGCGGTTCAGGAGCTAGTCACTGCACAACAAATGGTGCTAGAAATGCCGTGTCAGCGTGTTTGCCCCCTCCCCCCCCCTCCCCCTTCCCCTCGTACTATAGCCAATAAACCAGCAGCGGAGTAAAACACGGCATTTTTCTGAGAACTACCGGAGTTACCTCGAATTCAAAATACTGGGTGCTTTCATATTGTGACTGAACATTTACACAGTTGGCCAGCTGTACGTGAAACTAACTTGCGGAAAAAAAGAAAAAAAGAAAAAACCTTTCATAGCGGTTGCTGACGCTGCAAGCCTTGCTCACTGTGCAAGGAATGATGTGCTCTTGGATTTGTACACCTGGAAGTCTGCTCATTGTTCTCAGTTTGTATAATTCATGCAATATTCAATCATTTTGTAACATTGAATATGTGTTGACTGTAAAGTGATATAGTCACATTGTCGCTATGAAATGTATGCTGGGGGAAAATAGCAACAAATATTTTTATTCTGGGCACGCGCACGCGTGCGCACACACACACACACACACACACACACACACACACACACACACACACACACACACACCACACACACACCTGTCTAAAATCACTTTATGTGAATAGACGTTAAATTGAAGAACGAACGAACGAACACACACACACACACACACACACACACACACACACACACACACACACAGAATGAAGAAAAAGAGAGAGAAAGAAAAGCTGTGTGGCAACACCTTTCAAAGAATATCGACAAAGTTCTAAACCTACGAAGAAAGGGGAAAGCACTTCTGAATTATGTATGAAACCATTCGAGATGAACCTAGGTTGCGTTGTCTTGCTTCAAACTGTACTCCACAGACCTGAAATATGCATGTCCAAGTTCCCTGCACACACTGCTATGGCCGCCAGCAGCTCGGCCGTTAAACAAACAAAAACAAAAAAACAAAAAGCTCAATGTTATTTTTACCATCAGCACGGTGGTCACAAGGTGAAACATTCACTCAGAATATTTACGATATGTCAGTATATAAAACGAATAAATGAATGAATGTATAAAATAAATGAATAAACATAGCGAGAACGAAAGCTTCAGTCATCCGTGATCTAAGTATCCCTCTTGACATCATCAATCTCTGCCTACACAATCAATGAGGGCAGAAACCCGTTGTATCAGGAAAGCATCGTTTTGAGACTGTTTTGACAAATACCTTCGTATTAAGCACTACAGTAGCAAGTGCCAAGAAATGGGGACAAACTTTCACCAATTCCCAAAGATGATCTCATCACTAGCAAGTGCCAAGAAATGGGGACAACCTTTCAC
>CM031614.1:80490213-80505213 GCA_018398815.1 Conus ventricosus
TGATTCCCGTTCTTTGTTTTTGAAGTTATTTGATGGCCAAGTTCAACCTATAATACAGAACGGAGCTGAAGTATGGGGTCGTGATGCGGTTGCTGCAGAACATTGTGAAAAGATCCATCTGTTTGCTTTGAAGAAATTTCTTGGTGTATCGTTACAAACGCCAAATGATTTTGTATATGGTGAAACGGCTAGATTTCCTATATATTTGGATTCCATTATTAAATGTGTTCGATACTGGCTGAAAATTACTCAGATGCAAGATCACAGATTACCACGATTACCACATAAAGCACATCGAAAGTTGTTAGAATTTGGACGACAGAGGTAAGAAAAACTGGGTGACTGTAATGATCGTTCGTACGACGTCAAAACATGAGCCCAGATGATGATGAGACAGACGACATTTATTTACCTTGGCTAGTTCGTTAGCGTCCCAAAGCATGCTGGGATAAACAAGCAAGGCATGCTGGGATAAACAACCCGTATGTCGGAAATGAAAGTAGTATCTCCACATCTCCCCTCCTTTGAGATTTGACAAAATCAAAATGATGGCATGCATATCTAAAGGTCCCAGGAGGTAGAGAACAGTTCAATAGTTCTAAACTTGCTGCTTGTGTCTGCATCTTGTTGCGGTCTCAGTTCAACTCAAACTCAAACAAAACATGTGTCGGTATCTTGATGCGGTCTCAGTTCAACTCAAACTCAAACAAAACATGTGTCTGTATCTTGTTGCGGTCTCAGTTCAACTCAAATTCAAACAAAACCATGCAATTAAATTAAACAACACAACACCAGTCACTTCCCCTTTTCCTTTCTTCAAAGCGGGAACTGCATGCATTAAGAGTCTTCAGTTCTGAAAACGTGCTGGCTTCTTGACAACTCGACCACTGCGTGTAGTCTTGACTTCTCCTCGTTCACCAGGCGTTGACGGGCTTGCTGGAACTGAAGTTTGGCTGGTCCCCACTGGAGGTCGTCCAAGAGTAGATGTCACAGGACCACCGTTGCTGCAAGGAGACCTCTTGCTGGCACCATCGGATGCGAGGACATCTGGACTGCCGTCTTCGTGGAACCTGGCTGCCACAGGAGTGTTAACTGTTGAAGATCCATCTGTTCTGTGACTGGGTACTGATGTAACTTTGGGAGATGGAATTATGTGGGTAAGGGACATTGGCACTTGTGATCCGAAGTAAGGGACTGTGGGATAATGGGATCCTGTCACAGTTGTTGAGGTTCGGTGGGACTTCATCTCAGACGTGAGCTGGCGGTTTCTGGTGAGCTTGAGGTAACGTCTGTTTCTCCGAAACTGTCCCGTGGATGTCTGGATCAGGTAAGATCTTGGAGCAATCTTTTCTTTCACGACTGCTGGATTCTTCCACTCTCTCTCTGTGTCCAATTTCTGTAGCACAATGTCACCTGGGTGAAGATCTGGAAGCTGGTGTGCACCATTTCTTCTGTTGTAGGTCTCTTGATTCCGTTTCTTTGCTCTGCTGTCTTTGTTCTCAACTGATGCTCTGTTGTGGTACTGGGGTTCAAGGTTAGAAGGAAGTGTTGGGAGAGTAGTTCTGATATTCCTTCCATTCAAGAGTTCTGCTGGGCTTTTTCCTGTTGCTGAAGTTGGTGTTGCACGGTAAGTCAGAAGTGCAAGAGATGGATCACTCTGACTCAGGATTTTCTTTGCTGTTTGTACAGCACGCTCGGCCTCTCCATTTGACTGAGGATAGTAAGGGCTGGATGTTTTGTGGTCAAATCCCCAGCTTGCAGCAAATTTCTGGAATTCGGCTGAAACAAACTGTCTTCCATTGTCCGTGACAAGGAGTTCTGGTATTCCATGGTGTGCGAACATATTTTTCAGTCTTCCAACTACTGCTTCAGTGGTGATTTGTGGAAGATATCCTATTTCAAGGTATCTTGAGAAATAATCCACCAGGACTATGTAGTTGTGTCCTTTGAAGTTGCAGATATCAGCAGCCACCTTTTGAAAGGGACGATCAGGCAACGTCGTTGTGATGAGTGGTTCTTTTCTTTGAGCTGGCCTTCGTTCTTCACAGTGTTTACAGTTCTCTACTGCTTGCTTAATGCGCTTGTTGATGTTGGGCCACCACACTGATGAATTTGCTCTCTCTCTGCATTTTGTAATACCCTGATGTCCATCATGTATTCTTGACAAAACATCATCTCTCAAGGCTTGAGGAATGACAATGCGGCTCCCTCGTACAAGGAGTCCTTCATGTTCACTGAGTTCATTGCGCAGTTGATATAAGTCACGAAGACCTTCTTCCACATCTGCAAGGTACTTGGGCCATCCTTCTCGTGTATACTGAAGAGCTTTCTTGAAGAGAGGATCTTTGTCAGTTTCTGTTGCGATTTCTTTTAACCGTCTGTCTGTTGCTTCCCAAGACAGTCTTACAGAGCTAACATGTGCTTCTGTGTCTTCTATCAGCTGATTCACTTCTTCTGTGTTTTCGGTTTGCTCTTGGGGACTTCTTGAGAGAGTGTCAGCCACAATGAGTGTTTTTCCTGGGAAGTAGACAGCTTCTACACTGAATCGCATCAGACGCATCAGCATGCGTTGACACCTGATGGGTGTGTCCTGAAGATCTTTTTTGTTGATCATGGGAATCAATGGTTTGTGATCTGTTTGAAGCGTGAAGGCAGGAAGTCCTACCAGATATCTCTGGAATTTTTCACAGGCCCAAACAGCTGCCAAACATTCTTTTTCAACCTGCGCATACTTGCGTTATGTTGGTGTGAGAGTTCTTGAACAGTAAGCGACAGGCTTTAGTTCATCTTCATGTTGTTGGAGAAGTACACCACCCAAGCCATATGAACTTGCATCTGCACTTACAACTGTTGGTCTTGATGGATGGTAGAAGACCAGTGTTGGTGTCTTTGACAGTAACTGTTTGACTGTCTTGAGCGCTTCCACCTGTGGAGCTGCCCATGTCCAGTGCTGGTTCTTTTCAAGCAACTCAGTTACTGGGCGCAGAATAGTTGACAGATTTGGAATGTATCTTCCAATGTAGTTTATCATCCCCAGTGTCCGTCGAAGTTCTGTGATGTTGCTGGGATCTGGCATATTCTGGATTGCAGCAACTTTTGCTGGATCAGGCTTGACTCCTTCCTTGGATATGATGTGACCCAGAAACTCAATTTCTTTCTTTCTAAATTCTCACTTCCCTTCGTTGAGCTTCAGGTTGGCTCCTGCTATTTTCTTCATGACTCTGTCCAAATCTCCAGCATGATCCTCCTCTCTCTTACTGTGCACCATAATGTCATCAAAGTAACAAATGACATTGTCGACATCTTTCAGAATGTTCTCCGTTGTTCTTTGGAAAATTTCTGGAGCTGAGCTGATGCCAAATGGAAGTCTTTTATAGAAGAATCTTCCTTCTGGTGTGATGAAAGTTGTGAGTTTGGCAGTGGAAGGATCTAATGGGATTTGCCAAAATCCGGATCTTGCATCAAGTCGACTGAAAATGACTGATCCTTCAAGCTTGTGAAGTATATCTTCTATCGTAGGAATCATATAGCGTTCTCTTTTGATTGCCATGTTTAGTCTTTTGAAATCAGTGCAGATTCTGACTGAGTTTGTTTTCTTCTTCAAGACTGGAACCATTGGACTGCACCAGTCTGTAGGTTCGGTGATCTCTTCAATTATGCCTTTTTCTTGCATCTTGTTCAACTCTTCTTTGACTTTGTCAACCAATGGTATGGGAATTCTTCTTGCTGTGTTTAAACTGTACGGTTCAGCATTGTCCTTGAGAATAATTTTGACTGGAGGACAGTCTACTGGTGATTCATTCATGTCACTGAAGGGATCACTGATTAAGTCAATTTTCTTCACAAGTCCCATTCTTGACACTGCTTCTCGGCTCAGCAGGTTGTCCGTCTTTGCGTTGACAACGTAAATTTTCAATGGGTACTGCTTGTCATGGATACTAGCTTCTGTTTCAAACAGTCCTTCACAATCAATGCAACCACCTGGACTACGAAGAGCAGCCTTTGTTGGACGTAACTTTGGTTGTGGTTTGAATTTTCTGAATTCCTGGATTGACATCACCGATACATCTGCTCCCGTGTCAATTTTGAAGACTACATCTCTGTTATTTAAACGTAGTGTAGTGACCCAAGGAGACTCATCTTTGCCAATGGAGCCTAAAAAATATTCTTCCTTTTCTTCTTCTTCTTCAACTGAGCTGACAGTTTGTTTGCCATAACTGCTACGACAACATGCTGCAAAATGATTCATTTTTGAACAAGCTCTGCAATGTTTTCCTCTTGCAGCACAAATGTCATTTCTGCTGTGTGAACGTCCACATCTTGTACAGTTTGGAAATCCTCCTCCAGCTGCACTGGCAAGACCTGATCCATAACTTCTATAGCCTCGTGTAGCTCCTCTCTGGTTATCACGGCCTCTGCTGCCTGGAAAACCTCTGTAACTACCTTGGCCTCTACTTCTTGCTGCTCTTCTGTATCCCACTGCATCTATCTTCTGAGACTGCCTTTGTTCGTTCAGCTGAATTTTCACAAGTTCAAACTGGCGTGCCTGTTGTACTGCTTCTTCAAGTTTCAAACCTGGTTGTAACTGTAGCTTTTCTGACAGCTCAGCGTCAAGAACTCCAAGCACTAGTCTGTCTCTAATAGTGTGTTCTCGATCTGGAAAGCTTGCATGCTCTGAAAGTTCAAACAGACTGCGTAGATAAGCTTCAATGCTTTCTCCCGCACCCTGTGATCGTGCATAGAACTGGGCTCTTTCATGTATAATGTTTCGTTTCGGAACAAAATGGCTATCAAACTTGGCCAGTACAACATTGAAATTCTGAGCTTCTGCTTCAGAGAGGCTGAACGAAGTTAAAAGTCTTTCACTTTCACTGCCCATCGTGTAAATGAGAGAGCTGACTTGAACTGCTTGCTCTTCTCGTTCAAGTTTTGATGCTTGACGAAATCTAAGGAAACGCTGTTTCCATTCAGGCCATGTCTGTGGGCGTGAAAAATCAAAACTATCCGGCGCCTTGAATGGGGCCATTCTTTTGCTCTGTAATACTTGACTTCACTTACGATCTTTCGATACGGAATTGTCAATGAATATTACAATAATAATACAAAAGACGACCTTACCAGTGTTCACCGTTTATCTGTCACTTGTTCTTCAATACTTTACCGCTGCCACCATGTAATGATCGTTCGTACGACGTCAAACCATGAGCCCAGATGATGATGAGACAGACGACATTTATTTACCTTGGCTAGTTCGTTAGCGTCCCAAAGCATGCTGGGATAAACAAGCAAGGCATGCTGGGATAAACAACCCGTATGTCGGAAATGAAAGTAGTATCTCCACAGTGACTAATATGAGAATGAAGCCGTGTGAACATGGTTTCGGATTTGTATGGATTAACCAAGGTGTTGGTGATATAAATGCTTTTGTCCAGGTATTCCGAGAAAGACTCGTTGATTGCAGTTGGCAAAATTGGAATTGTCATGTACAGAACAGTGACAGATTTGATTTATAGAGAACGTTTAATAATCTACGATGTTTACCTGTCTATATATCAATGAAAATGGACAAACATCTAAAACGTACCATGACTAAGTTTAGATTGGGTGTTTCCGACCTCTTTACTCACTTCTTTCGTTACAGACAGTCAAGTAGTAGAAATTTGATCTGTCCATTATGTCGAAATGCAAAAGAGGATGAAGTTTATTTGTACTGGCTTGTCCAGTATTAGATGAACATAGAGAGGAATTCATCTCACGAAAGTATTTCAATAATCCTTGCCTTTTCAAATTAACCTTGTTAATGTCATCATCAAATGAAAACACGATTAAACAGTTAGCTATTTATCTATATAAAGCATTCAAAAAGCGAACTATGTATGTAACAAAGAATACCAAGATCAATCTGCGACATGATTAATGATGTATATCCCCATTCTAAGGGGCTATGGCCTTTAAGAATAAAACATTTGAGTCTGGAGTCTCTCTCTCTCTCTCTCTCTCTCTCTCTCTCTCTCTCTCTCTCTCTCTCTCCTGGCCTCCCACCAAACTAAACTACACGTTGTCACACACAAACCCGATTAACACCTTCACTGTCTCGCTACGCAGGGACGGCAGAGGATGCGAGATCTTATTCCGCGCGGCGACCGTCATGTCCCAGAGATCCAGGAGCCACACCTTGTCCCTCAGGTCATGGAACTCCTGGTGCCACCGCTGGAGGAAAGCCTGGGCGAACAGGTCACGACCAGCCAGACGTATTCCTCCCACGTCGTCCAGAATGGCGTGGGGTCCTCGGATGACGACCTTGGCGTCAGGGAACTCCCGGAGAAGAGCCTGCACGTGCTGCTTGGCGGCCCTGACCCTGTCCAGGAAATCGCCCAGGCTGAAGTAGACGAAGTGCAGGTAGTAGTGTAGAACGAGGAGGACGCGTCGGCGGAGGTGACGTCGGTGATGACGCAGTTTTTCAATGACCAATGGGAGAGGATCTTCGTCTGCGGCGTTATCAATGAACGCTGGCCGACCGTGGAAGGCCCACCTCAAGGTCGTGTTGTGCGATTCCACCTGAGATTGTGGAATAGGTCACACAAACTGTGTCATGGGCACGCGCTTTGGGCCTTTTTTTTTTCCTTATTTTTTAAAACTTAAAATCAGGATCGGTTTCACCATATGTCCGCTCTCTCGCTCTCGCTCTCTGTCTGTCTCTGTCTCTGTCTGTCTCTCTCTCTCTCTCTCTCTCTCTCTCTCTCTCTCTCTCTCTCTCTCTCTCTCTCTCTCTCTCCTCTCTCTCGCTCTCTCGCTCTCTCTCATTTCTTACGTCCTTCCGACCTGCTTGCTCAACTCTCCATTTTTATATCAATGACGACTCTACATGTCTATATTAGAATTACAAGCAGTTCGTCATGTTGATTTGTGACTATGAACGATGTATATTTTCATGATATGTGCCCGACAAGGATAGATCGTAAGCCTCGGCCTCGTTCTAAAATCTTCATTCTTGAATATCGAAAGCAATCAGTCTGGCGATCTCTCTTCTCCTCTCTCTCTCTCTCTCTCTCTCCTCTCTCTCTCTCTCTCTCTCTCTCTCTCTCTCTCTCTCTCTTCGCTTGGCATCATTTTAGGGTCCGCGCCCTCTAGCACCTCAAGCGGAAAATGAACTGCCTTTTCTATTATCTGGTCAAGGAAAATCAAAAGCATTTCTTTGTGCTCACCTGCTTGCCATGACCCTAGGGTGAACTTCCTAGAGCCAAAAAGTATCCACCTGACTCGTTTAATTTCAGAGTAAATTTACTACTATCAAATAGAAATGAAAAGACCGCCTTCGATATTGATGTGAAGATTTACTGAGCACAAAAAAACTTCGAAGGTATAATCTAAGTATTTTCACGTGGTGCGTGTATACTTGACTTCTCTTTCATAATCTGACAAAAGGTGCGATTTTGTTGATAACAGGTGTTACCCCTGCAGTACGGAACTAGAGTTTAAATCTGGATAAATTTTCAGCTCTCTCTCTCTCTCTCTCTCTCTCTCTCTCTCTCTCTCTCTCTCTCTCTCTCTCTCTCTCAATCTCTCTCTCTCTCTCTCTGAAGCCGTGCTGGTGATTCCACCGATTGGAGGGTCTGCACAACAGCATCACATGCATGGAGGAAAAATATGCGCCAGATCCCCCCAACTCCGGACAGCAACAGAAGTAGCAGCAGCGCAGCAACCACCACCACCACCACCACCACCATCACAACCACCACCACCACCGCCACCACCACCATCACCACCACCACCACCACAACAACAACAACAACATCATCATCATCCTCACCATCCTCCTCCTCATCATCATCGTCATCATGATAATGACGCTGATGATGATAAAATAATTACTATTTGTGTGGCGCAATTCTGATTGAAAAGTACTCATTCCACTTTTGCACACCACTCATACTGTTGAATTCTTCAGGAGTTTCCGACCAGGGGAGCGGAGAGACTCTCAGCCCAGCGCTACCACGCTCTCTGGGGCATGCCAAAGATGCAGAGGGCACAGGACAAGTATCTCGCCTAGCCATTACACCTTTCTCCTGCGTCTCAGTCCCGCTACCTCGCCCAGGTCACAATCCACTTCCCAGTACTACAGTCACAGCATGTCATAAGAGAAACATTCAGCTGGCAGGGCTGCCCTCTTGGGTAACCATGCATGGCAGTCAGTTGTTGTCCACTGTTCAAGAAGACCGGGCCACTGCCCTGTACGTAGCAGCTGCCTGCATGCAAACCAGCGCATGTGTCCTTCAAACATGACAACCTGAGACTGTCAGTGGAGACGTCTGGTGGACAGCAAGCCAACCAGTGAAAAGAAGACAGACAGAGAGCCAGTCAGATTAACAGGAAGTGGTGAATGCCTTCAATATAAACAGTGGAACTCTGACTAGTGGTGGGCGCAGATACTTAGCCTTCTTCATCTGTATCTCTGGTCACACGTGCAGAGCTCACTCAAATCCTCCAACCTTCGCTTCTTTCTCATTCTCTTGTCTTTAACAGACAGGCGTGGGTGCTCTGAAGCAAGGAACTGTGCCAATCAGGGTTTTACCACTAGGAAAGCTACATTAGCCAAATTGGTCATTTCAGAGCCCCCTGCCCCAGCCTAAGCCCCCTTACCCTCCCACTCATTTACCCTCCCCCCCCCCCCCCCCCAAGTCTTTTCCTTCTTCCTACCCCTCCTCCCCAAACAAATAAGTTCTCAAAAAAAAAAAAACAATAGTTGGGTCTAGTTGTTGTTGTTGTTTTTTTTTGTTTTTTTCTGAACTACCCCATTGTAAAATGCTGAACATGATCGCAATGGAGGACCATTTCTTTGGTTTGCTCTTGAATGCTTCGTATCTGTCCTGCATCGCACATGCCGAAACACACCTAAAACGACCTGTATAAGGACAAACCAAAGAGATGGGGGCACGCTTAAAAGATCTGGCCCAATGGTTTCCCCTGTGCAGGAGTTGCTAAAACAGTGGTTGACTGGTGAACACCCAGCGTCTCACCCACCTCACACACTTTGTGCTGACTGGTGAACACCCAGCGTCTCACCCACCTCACACACTTTGTGCTGACTGGGAAACACCCAGCGTCTCACCCACCTCACACACTTTGTGCTGACTGGTGAACACCCACCGTCTCACCCACCTCACACACTTTGTGCTGACTGGGAAACACCCACCGTCTCACCCACCTCACACACTTTGTGCTGACTGGTGAACACCCACCGTCTCACCCACCTCACACACTTTGTGCTGACTGGGGAACACCCAGCGTCTCACCCACCTCACACACTTTGTGCTGACTGGGGAACACCCAGCGTCTCATCCACCTCACACACTTTGTACTGACTGGTGAACACCCAGCGTCTCACCCACCTCACACACTTTGTGCTGACTGGGGAACACCCAGCGTCTCACCCACCTCACACACTTTGTGCTGACTGGGGAACACCCAGCGTCTCACCCACCTCACACACTTTGTGCTGATGCGAGGCGCGGCCTGGCCTGTTGGCCTTCAATTCCTCCCTGCTGCAGCGGAGGTGACCTCGGAGCTCGATCCACCATTCCCGCAGGTTGGAGTCCCCCACCAGATAAACGCTCGTGTCACGCAGGCACTGTTGCACGTGCTGGTCGCGCACTCTGTCAGGCAGTGAGCAGGGGAAGGGTCGCCAGACACCCTCGTCCATCCACCCGCGTGGAGCTCGGGTTTGCCACGTGGAACGGGGCGTCATCTTCCTGCAAGGGGGCAAGGCATGATGGCGCCTTGCTGTGTCTGGGGCTGAGAGAGAGAGAGAGAGAGAGAGAGAGAGAGAGAGAGAGAGAGAGAGAGAGAGAGAGAGAGAGAGAGGGGGGGGGGGGGAGGAGAGAGAGAGGTTAACCACCTGTGATTTTGGGTCGAGCAAGTGACAGTTCCATTCATGTCATTTACAACCCAGCCAATTACACCACAATCAGAGCTTTCCTGTCAACAATGTTAATTCTTTCACAGTTGCTTTTTTTTCTTTTTAAATCCCTGGGCGAAGATGTCATGGCGTGTGCTGTAAAATGTTTATGACTGATATCTGGTAGGTCCCAACACTGTACAAGAACATGCATAGAAGTAAGAGGTACACCACATGGAATACACCACGGAGCCGATTCACCTTTTAAAGTTATGCAAGCTTGGTATGAAACGAGTCACATGCGTGCTGTTGATGTGCTTGAACATTGGGCGCTGATGGTACAAGCAACGTGGAGTTTGTTGTCATGGATTTTGTTTCCCCTTTTGTGTGAGATTGGAAAAGTCCATCAAACATCTGATTAATCAATCGTCTTTCAGTCCAATCCATGAACCATTCCATGTACACATCTGATTAATCCATCGCTTTCAGACCGATCCATGAACCATTCCATGTACACGTCTGATTAACCTTTACCGGATGAAGCTTTTGACTACACAGACACGATGGCGGGGGTCTCTCACGACCCCTACTCGGCAAAGAGCCATTTTAGTGCTTATACCTAAAGCGATGGCTGGGGTCTCTCACGACCCCTACTCAGCAAAGAGCCGTTTTAGTGCATATACCTAAAGCGATGGCTGGGGTCTCTCAAGACCCCAACTCGGAACTGTATGCTCAGCCTTATTCTGGCTTAGGCTAGTCCGTTCTTTTTCATACATGAGGGGAAGTTGGCGCTTGACCTGGCACCATTTCATACAGGATCAAGCGGCAAGGAAGTCTACAGGGCGCTATGGGGAAGTCTAAAGGTAAGTGCATGTTCAATCATTCCACTCACATGCATACAAGTAAACACGCAAAGCAGTACCTTCAGAAATCCAATGACTTAAATTTTATTTTCAGTCTTCAGTAAAAATGAACGAACAGAGTAAGTTCAATTAGAAGATGTTTTTTTCCAATTAGATCCAGATCTATATCAATTGGCGCACACTTTATCATTAGCGTATGGGACAATTCATTTTTTTAGCTTACGTTTTACCCTCTCTCTCTCCCACTCCCCTCGGAATGCTGCTTGTGACACGTCCTTCTCATACGTCAAAGTTTTGATCAGGATTTCTTTTTGTTCTAGTTCTTTGTGAACCCCTATGTTATAAAAAGTACCTACAGACTTTTTTTTTTCAATTTCTGAATGAATTGCAGTTTTTGTGAGAAGGTTATTATTATAATCAATATCATTTAAAGTTTATTCACATATCTTTTTGTAAAAACAATAACAAAACAGTTTCTCTCTCTCTCTCTCTCTCTCTCTCTCTCTCTCTCTCTCTCTCTCTCTCTCTATCTTTCTTAAAACTACATGATAATCTTTTGATTGGCCATCGGGTGGTGATTGTCTTTTACCTACAACTACACACGTGCTTACACAGTGCAGTGCCTCCACACTTAATACGAGCGTACTGTATCATTTCTTTGTTTTTCAGTATGTGGCGAAGCTCGACACGGGCGGGCAAAACACCCTGGTCTACCCAGAGGAAGTCAGGGAGGCAGTCCGGGCCCGCTTTCAAAACCCCCCGGATGCTGGTGCCTATGATAGGCAATATTTAGACCAAGTAAGATGACTCCTCATGGTGACTTTGACAACATTTTTGCATTTCATTTATAAATGATCTGTGAGATTTATGTTCATATTACATAATACAGCGAAAATAATTACTTCTGATATTTACCGACAATATTGTAAACAAATACAATTTGGAATCATACAATATTTCATGCATTATTTGTTTGAAAGAAACTGCAATGTGATTGTTTATAAAAAAAAAAAGAAGAAAAAAAGCACTGGAACACTTTTCCTCATACTCTCCAGACATATATCAATTGCTCATGCTGATAATGATAATAACAGACAGAAAAATCAAGTAAGATGACTCCTCATGGTGACTTTGACAACATTTTTGCATTTCATTTATAAATGATCTGTGAGATTAATGTTCATATTACATAATACTGCGAAAACAATTACTTCTGATATTTACTGACAATATTGAAAACATACAATTTTAAATCATACAATATTTCATCCAGTATTTGAAAGAAACTGAAATGTGATTGTTAAAAAAAAAAAGCACCAGACACTTTCCTTCATACTCTCCAGACATGAATCAATTGCTTATGTTGATAATGATAATAACAGACAGAAAAATCAAGACATATTGTAATGGACATGGCAATGAATTTTGTAAGAAATAGGAGCTCGTTTTATTCCAAAAAAATGAATCTACTCGTTCCACAAAAGTAGTGCCATGCTTGATATCTTCCAAGCATGCTCTCTTTTGACACCGCCTATGGTTGTCTAATTAAGGCATGATTGATATGTTACAGGGATTCCATGTGACCATGGACCAGCTGGCCACAGCCAAGTGGAAGCCTGTGCCAGAAAAATGCACACTGTGCAAAAAATGAAATCAAATATTGAACATCACTTGTAAAGTTTCTGTGGATTAAAAATACTTTTTCCATATATCCTTGTATCTGTTCATTCTGTTATTGTTGTGATCACTGTCTTCCTCTGCATAGACACACTTTCAACTCTGGGTAGCGCCCATACCTGACCATGATTTGACCATGCATTCACAGCACTGTCTTCCTCTGCATAGACCACTTTCAACTCTGGGTAGCGCCCATACCTGACCATGATTTGACCATGCATTCACAGCACTGTCTTCCTCTGCATAGACACACTTTCAACTCTGGGTAGCGCCCATACCTGACCATGATTTGACCATGCATTCACAGCACTTTCTTCCTCTGCATAGACACACTTTCAACTCTGGTAGCGCCCATACCTGACCATGATTTGACCATGCATTCACAGCACTGTCTTCCTCTGCACAGACACACTTTCAACTCTGGGTAGCGCCCATACCTGACCATGGTTTGACCATGCATTCACAGCAAAATTTATTGAAATTGGCAGAATGAAAACACAATGGAGTGCAGAAAAGAAAACCTCGTCTGCATAGGTAGCCTATACATGTATATTACTAACTACTGTGATTCTCAGTACAATGCATAGTCCAGATGCAGGGAATGAAGGTACTGCAAAGATTAGGCTTTGTCCTGACTCCCTTGTAGGTGGTTGACACACTGGACACACTCTGAACGAGTGATCTAGGGAGATGAAATCATCACATCCGGTGCATTTCTGTTGAGTTTTCCTGTCTTTCTTCCTGGGGCAAAACAGGCAACGCTTTCTTTCATGGACGGTACTCTCTGTGTCTTTGTGCTTTTGGCCAACAGATGGCAGTTCCTGTATCTTTCTTTTTTGGGCTTGCTTTGTGTTTGACCTTGGTGTCAGCTGGTCATGGTCTGCGCCATCTATATCAGCAATGACCTTCTGGGCAGTCTGGACAAGGTGTCTAGGGAGTGCCACCTGGGAGACACGCCTCTGGATGTGCTCCACCATCATTTCGAGTGCAATGGTTCGAATGAAGGCGGCACGCGCATCTGCTTTTCCTAGGGAATCCTCTGGAAACCTGACCTGCCAGATGCGACGTGCAGCACTGGTGGCCAGATCCATAATATTGCTGAACATCACCATGGGCCAGCGATTTGTCTTTCGCTTCACCGTGTAGGCATGAGCCATTTGTTCCAGAGTGTCCACCGCACCTTTTGTGGAGTTGTAAAACAGGATGATCTCTGGCTTCTTCTTTGCAGTCTTATCATCCACAACACCTGTTGTATGCATTGTACTGAGTGCCACTACACTTTTACTCCTTTTACTCCAGTAATTTACCAGAGTGATGGCTTCATTGTATGCAAAGTCAGAACCATACAGACAAAGCTGCCTTTTATCTTTGAAAGAAGGGGGGAGGAATCGTTTGTTGGCCCTGACTGTCCCTACCATGGTCAAGCCATTTCGCAAGAGTGATTCAGCTAATGTGAGATCAGTGAAGTAATTGTCACAAGTGACGTTCCTTCCACTGTTGAAAAAAGGCTCAGCCAGCTGGAGGACAGTTATACGGCCAAGGTTGATCTGCCTGTCCTGACCAGCTGGCCGACCAAGATAGGGGACTCCATACAAGGGGTAGTTTGCCTCAGCGTCAGCAACCCAGAAGACTTTGATTCCATAGCGGTCAGGCTTGGACGGCAAATACTGCAAGAAGCTGCATCGCCCCCTGAAAGGAACCAGTTGCTCATCAATGGTAAGCAATGAACCTGGGATGTAGTGCCTTTGCAGATTCTTCATGAAATCTTCCCATACATCCCGAAAGGGGGCAAAAGCATCTTTCTGCCGTCTGGCATTGCGGGTCTGTTTGTTGTCAAAACGCAAATAAGTCAGAAGCGTTTGAAAACGCTTTCGACTCATGCAAGACCTCGCAATACCACAGCCATAGGCCATGTTCCAAAGATCTTCAGTGCAGACAAGGTTTTGTTTTCTGCACCCCAGAAACAAGAGGAGGCCAAGAAAGGCAAGCATTTCCCCGGCATCAGTTTTTATCCACACCCTGTGGAGCACCCTCATGCCTTCTATATTGGTGAATTTCACCAGATCTGACGTTATCTTGTCAGTTGTGTACAATGTATGCTATGTGCTATTTTTAGGTAGGCCTACACAGCGTGCAGGCTTCTAGGTTTACGGATCAGATCTGTAGAATGTAGGCGTTTTGATCTAAACTTGCATATGTTTTGGAGGATGCAGACATAAATGAAATGTCTCTCTCTCTCTCTCTCTCTCTCTCTCTCTTTCTCTCTTCGGCACCTTCCCCCCTCCCCACTCCCCTCCTCCAAGGCATTGCCGCTCGGAAGTAGAGGTAGCACACATCTTACACTCAGTGTACTAGCCTAGTATGGATTAATGACTGTTCAGATAATACAATACATGAAATTCATTTTCACTTTATTTTATTAGATTACATACCTTTTGATGCCGGATGCCGACAAGACGTAAAACTGTTGTCTGACGTTTCTTTCAGTTCCTGCCGTGGGGCTGCAAGCGTGTGTGCCGGCGGTGATTCCTCAAAAGTGGTTTACCCCACTAAGAGACGCGCAAT
>CM031614.1:80510213-80544843 GCA_018398815.1 Conus ventricosus
CGTCAGTCGGTAGGGACAGCAGCGTCTTCAATCAGTGTTGAGTCCACCCGGGACACAGTTTCTGGCGGCAAAAGTTCTGACGTAGTGTCTGAAGGGTGTGTCCCGCCGTGACCAGTCATGATGGCTTGTGACGGCACATCATGCAGCAAGCAACGTGACCAGTCATGATGGCTTGTGACGGCACATCATGCAGCAAGCAACATGTGCTGGCTGTAGCACGTGTTGACCCGGCGATGCAGTCACTCCGGCGTCCTGCATAGTGTGTGTTAGCCACCGTCCGATTGTGGCTAGTCTCACCCCCTTCCCTAATACCCCCCCCCCCCCCCCCCCAATTCACCCACCCCCAGCCTTAGTCGCCTTCACCATTTCCTTCCCTGTGCGCTCAATATGTAAACCTATAAACAATCCGGAGTAACGAAACACATAAATGAATGAATGAAGAAGTAGATAAAGTTACTTTCAAACTGAGGTGACCGCATGGTGACACTAAAAAAAAAAAAAAAATTAAAAGAAAACTTACTATGCCGCCACAAGACAAATGAAGAGACAAACTGAATTTGCAAGACAAACACGACGCCTTTCACCTCTTTGGTCTTCTTCAGGCAAGACAAACACGACCGCCTTAAACCACCCTCTTTGGTTTCTTATCTTCCATCGGTTTTGCAAGACAAACACAACGCGTTTCACCTCTTTGGTCTTCTTCAGGCAAGACAAACAATATCTGCTCTCCAAACCGCCGCGCAAAACATGGATTCTGGATTTTGAAAAATTAGATTTTGCGCCCGATTTGAGGAGATAAACGACTGTCTGGTCGTGTTTCGCTTTCGTTGTCTTGAATGTTGTTTACCTAGCCTGAAGGAGAACACAGAGATCAAAAAGCGTCGGATTTGTCTTGTAAATTGTCTGCTTATTTTGCTTGGTGGCATAGTCATTTTGTTCTTTTAATTTGGTAGATAAAAACAACCGTCACCTGTTCATCCTGTCCCTCAGCTGTCGGTCTGGAGCTCTCAGGGGCAGAGAGGACAGGGGGGTCACCGGTCTAAAGCGCCGCCGGTGGCTGCAGGTCAATTCCCGGGCCGTGGGTCGGCCGCAGAAATAGGGCAGGCCGCCGTTGAACTCTGTCAGGTTGCAGACGGATCCGTAGCCAGGGATCGGGAAAGAGGGGAGGCAACCCGTACTCTAATGAACACAGAACACGCCCGGTGTCAGCATGGCGCACATAGCGTTGACCAATCATTGAACGTTATTATCTATGGTGCGTAAGGCGGGATCGATGGGGAATTGAGAGAATGGGTACTGCAGCAAGTGATATAAACATTCCCTTTCTGACTTCTTGCGCTTCAAGTCAACAGCAACTTCGTCTGCATGGAAGATGAACTGGGTTTGGTGGTGGTGGTGGTGGAGGGGGAGGGGTTGTTTTTGTTTTTTGTTTCGTTTTTGTGTATACTTTTTTTGCAGAAAGATGCTCAACCATTTTTTTTTCCGTTTTGCTCTCTCTCTCTCTCTCTCTCTCTCTCTCTCTCTCTCTCTCTCTCTCTCTTCTCTCTCTCTCTCTCTCTCTCCCACCCTCTCTCTCTCTCTCTCTCTCTCTCTCTCTCTCTCTCTGTATGCCATTGCCACACATAAAAGGATGGAGCTAAACAACCATTTCACATCAAACTATCAGTCCAGCTGAACATGCTAGCAACAGAGTTGAAATGCACCAAGAAACACCAAAAAGATCGTAACTCATAACTCTTTATATAAAGTGGCAGCTTAGATCGTAACTCATAACTCTTTATATAAAGTGGCAGCTTAGATCGTAACTCATAACTCTTTATATAAAGTGGCAGCTTAGATCGTAACTCATAACTCTTTATATAAAGTGGCAGCTTAGATCGTAACTCATAACTCTTTATATAAAGTGGCAGCTTAGATCGTAACTCATAACTCTTTATATAAAGTGGCAGCTTAGATCGTAACTTATAACTCTTTATATAAAGTGGCAGCTTAGATCGTAACTCATAACTCTTTATATAAAGTGGCAGCTTAGATCGTAACTCATAACTCTTTATATAAAGTGGCAGCTTAGATCGTAACTCATAACTCTTTATATAAAGTGGCAGCTTAGATCGTAACTCATAACTCTTTATATAAAGTGGCAGCTTAGATCGTAACTCATAACTCTTTATATAAAGTGGCAGCTTAGATCGTAACTTATAACTCTTTATATAAAGTGGCAGCTTAGATCGTAACTCATAACTCTTTATATAAAGTGGCAGCTTAGATCGTAACTCATAACTCTTTATATAAAGTGGCAGCTTAGATCGTAACTCATAACTCTTTATATAAAGTGGCAGCTTAGATCGTAACTCATAACTCTTTATATAAAGTGGCAGCTTAGATCGTAACTCATAACTCTTTATATAAAGTGGCAGCTTAGATCGTAACTTATAACTCTTTATATAAAGTGGCAGCTTAGATCGTAACTCATAACTCTTTATATAAAGTGGCAGCTTAGATCGTAACTCATAACTCTTTATATAAAGTGGCAGCTTAGATCGTAACTCATAACTCTTTATATAAAGTGGCAGCTTAGATCGTAACTCATAACTCTTTATATAAAGTGGCAGCTTAGATCGTAACTCATAACTCTTTATATAAAGTGGCAGCTTAGATCGTAACTCATAACTCTTTATATAAAGTGGCAGCTTAGATCGTAACTTATAACTCTTTATATAAAGTGGCAGCTTAGATCGTAACTTATAACTCTTTATATAAAGTGGCAGCTTAGATCGTAACTTATAACTCTTTATATAAAGTGGCAGCTTAGATCGTAACTCATAACTCTTTATATAAAGTGGCAGCTTAGATCGTAACTCATAACTCTTTATATAAAGTGGCAGCTTAGATCGTAACTTATAACTCTTTATATAAAGTGGCAGCTTAGATCGTAACTTATAACTCTTTATATAAAGTGGCAGCTTAGATCGTAACTTATAACTCTTTATATAAAGTGGCAGCTTAGATCGTAACTTATAACTCTTTATATAAAGTGGCAGCTTAGATCGTAACTTATAACTCTTTATATAAAGTGGCAGCTTAGATCGTAACTCATAACTCTTTATATAAAGTGGCAGCTTAGATCGTAACTTATAACTCTTTATATAAAGTGGCAGCTTAGATCGTAACTTATAACTCTTTATATAAAGTGGCAGCTTAGATCGTAACTCATAACTCTTTATATAAAGTGGCAGCTTAGATCGTAACTCATAACTCTTTATATAAAGTGGCAGCTTTCTGACTTTCTTCGTTCATTATCTGATACTAACAGCAGAAGTCCTAACTGAAAATGTATTTGAAGAGAGAGAGAGAGAGAGAGAGAGAGAGAGAGAGAGAGAGAGAGAGAGAGAGAGAGTGAGAGAGAGAGAGAGAGAGAGAGAGAGAGAGAGACAGACAGACAGACAGACAGACAGACGGAGAGAGAGAGAGAGAACAGAGAGAGAGACAGACAGACAGACAGACAGACAGACAGACAGAACAACGGACCTCTCGTATGGATCCAAGTTGATAGTCAGCAGCCGTCCATCTCAAGCTGAGCAGGGACAGCCGTAGACGAACCGCCTCGCGGAGGAATTCTCTGGAGTAGGTCACATACACCTCCACAAACGCCGTGCCATTCCACGGCAGCAAAGTAGTTCCCAGGTAACTCCCATTGCGCATGTCCGCCACGTCAGCAGCGACTGACGTATTTCCGGATTTGGAGACCAGTCTCATGCGGATGTCATCTCCGCCTGAGGGGCGCGGGTTTCCGTATCCGTCGAAAAGATCCGCACGAAACTGGATCTGATCTCCTGTGTGGTAGAAGAGCTTGGGGGACACTACGACCACCTGGGATGTTGAGAACATATAGACGACGAACGTAAATCTTTTTTTTTTCTATGGAAGCTAACTGGGATGAATGGTGTAAAGTTTTAATTTATCAACTTTTGAAAAAAGAATTCATAGCAAGACCGGCAACACACACACACACACACACACACACACACACACACACACACACACACACACACACACACACCACACACACACAACACACACATGCGCGCGCATCTGTACCCTGTACAATGGTCTTGACAGGGAGTCAGGGAGCTGATACATGTCCATCCTCCACTGTACTCTATAGAATGGTCTTGGACAGGGAGTCATAGAGAGATACATGTCCACCCTCCACTGTACCCTGTAGAATGGTCTTGAACAGGGAGTCAGGGAGCTGATACATGTCCATCCTCCACTGTACTCTATAGATGGTCTTGGACAGGGAGTCATAGAGAGATACATGTCCACCCTCCACTGTACTCTATAGAATGGACTTGGACAGGAATCATGGGGAGACACATGTCCACCCTCCACTGTACTCTGTAGAATGGTCTGGGGCAAGGAATCATGGGGAGACACATGTCCACCCTCCACTGTACTCTGTAGAATGGTCTGGGGCAAGGAATCATGGGGAGACACATGTCCACCCTCCCTGTACTCTGTAGAATGGTCTGGGGCAAGGAATCATGGGGAGACACATGTCCACCCTCCACTGTACTCTGTAGAATGGTCTGGGGCAAGGAATCATGGGGGGACACATGTCCACCCTCCACTGTACTCTGTAGAATGGTCTGGGGCAAGGAATCATGGGGAGACACATGTCCACCCTCCACTGTACTCTGTAGAATGGTCTGGGGCAAGGAATCATGGGGGGACACATGTCCACCCTCCACTGTACTCTGTAGAATGGTCTGGGGCAAGGAATCATGGGGAGACACATGTCCACCCTCCACTGTACTCTGTAGAATGGTCTGGGGCAAGGAATCATGGGGAGACACATGTCCACCCTCCACTGTACTCTGTAGAATGGTCTGGGGCAAGGAATCATGGGGAGACACATGTCCACCCTCCACTGTACTCTGTAGAATGGTCTGGGGCAAGGAATCAGGGGGAGACACATGCCCACCCTCCACTGTACTCTGTAGAATGGTCTGGGGCAAGGAATCATGGGGAGACACATGTCCACCCTCCACTGTACTCTGTAGATGGTCTGGGGCAAGGAATCATGGGGAGACACATGTCCACCCTCCACTGTACTCTTTTAGAATGGTCTGGGGCAAGGATATCATGGGAGACACATGTCCACCCTCCACTGTACTCTGTTAGAATGGTCTGGGGCAAGGAATCATGGGAGACACATGTCCACCCTCCACTGTACTCTGTAGAATGGTCTGGGGCAAGGAATCATGGGGAGACACATGTCCACCCTCCACTGTACTCTGTAGAATGGTCTGGGGCAAGGAATCATGGGGAGACACATGTCCACCCTCCACTGTACTCTGTAGAATGGTCTGGGGCAAGGAATCATGGGGAGACACATGTCCACCACTCCACTGTACTCTGTAGAATGGTCTGGGGCAAGGAATCATGGGGAGACACATGTCCACCCTCCACTGTACTCTGTAGAATGGTCTGGGGCAAGGAATCATGGAGAGACACATGTCCACCCTCCACTGTACTCTGTAGAATGGTCTGGGGCAAGGAATCATGGGGAGACACATGTCCACCTCCATGTACTCTGTAGAATGGTCTGGGCAAGGAATCATGGGGAGAAAACATGCCCACGCTCTACAGTACCCTGTAGAAAGATCTCGGACAGGAAGTTAAGGTGAGATACATGCCTGAACCAGGTAATCTTAGCAGGTCCGGTTAGGGCCCTAAACAAAGTTGCTAATTGTCCGTACATGTATACACTGAACTACTAGTGCATGACATAGTCCTTTGTCCTACGATCCCTTCTGGAGCTGTAGACAATCCATCCGAGGCACTGACGGATCCCTTCTGGAGCTGTAGACAATCCACCCGAGGCACTGACGGATCCTTCTGGAGCTGTAGACAATCCATCCAAGGCACTGACGGATCCCTTCTGGAGCTGTAGACAATCCATCCGAGGCACTGACGGCTGTTGCAGGCTTTCCCTGCTGAAGGACACCACCAAGGACGTGAAGAAGGTGATCTCCCACGGGAAGTGACAGAGCCAGTGTTCCCTGATGACGTGGTGTGGTGATGTGGGATTGTCTGCCCTGACTCTTTTTCTTCCCCAAGCGCACACTAGATTCGATATTCAAAGAGAGGTGAACTGTTCTGGATTTCCGGAACCGCGGCCCCATGTTTGTGATTTCAATGTAAATATACAGAAAGTGTTTAAGAAAAAGAAGAAAAAAAAAGAATCGAGAACATACGACTGGTAGTAAGCGTGCAAGCAGCTGTAACAAATACTGAATTACTGTTTGGACTGTTGAATCCAGAAGAGACAGGGACAACACCAACGGAATATCACATGTAGTGCAATGAATGGCTTTTAATGGCTGTCGGTGCCACTTCCAAACACACCCCTGTCCCTACTGTGGGCCTTTGGCAGTATGGCTACACAAGCGAGTCAAAAACGTACCTTAGATCTCAAACAGATCTCGTGGTTGACATTTAATGTCACACACTCGGGTCAAAGCTCATTCAGTGGTTAGATGTTAATGTTCTTACTCATGGGTCAAAATTGAAATTCCACTCATTAAGTGGTTGCATTATGCTAACACAGACTAAAGGATCTTAACTCATCTTTTGGCCAGTATCATGGTCACAAGCATGTCAAAAACTTACCTTAGATTTCAACTCATCCGGAGCAAGAAGAACATCCTGAAGAGGAGGAGTACCCAGTAGACATCGTTCGAACTCTGTGGGGGCTCTCTGACGGCGTGTTCCGAGGCCTTTGCGCACGTGAAACCCGCCCAACTTGTGCAACTGCGGCAGAAGGTAGTCTTCTTCCGTGTCAAAGAAAACGTCATCTGTAAGACTGGTGCACTCTGTTCTTTCCTCGGGTTGGCAATCTCTGCGGAGATGCCAGACATGCCGGCATCAGAGGAGGGTCTGCGGGTGCTGTGTTTGGTGCCGTCGCTACTGAGGAGTGTGTCTGCAGCTTGGTACGGTGGCAGACGCAGCTTGGCTGGGTCACTGGAACCACACGATGACTGTTTACTGTTTGATAAGATGCCTCTTTCACACCTGGACATCCACGGATGTCCTTCAAGAAACAACCAGCAAAGTATCGGTTGTAAATGAACAGCTTTAATACCCGGACATAAAAAGAACTAAATTGATTAACATTCCACCCATGGGTCAGAACGGAAGTGCTCGTTGCGCCATCTTTGTCCTCAATGATCATCATGAAAGGTTTTTCACTATGGGGCCTTCATGCTCTTCTTTCGTGTTGATCTATGTTTCTCACTGTGGGGCCTTCATGCTCTTCTTTCGTGTTGATCTATGTTTCTCACTGTGGGGCCTTCATGCTCTTTCTTTCCTGTTGATCTATGTTTCTGACTGTGGGCCTTCATGCTCTTCTTTCGTGTTGATCTTTGTTTCGACTGAAAGGTTTCTCACTATGGGGCCTTCATTGCTCTTCTTTCGTGTTGTTTTTATGTTCCTCACTGTGGGGCCTTCATGCTCTTCTTTCGTGTTGATCTATGTTTCGACTGAAAGGTTTCTCACTGTGGGGCCTCATGCTCTTCTTTCGTGTTGATCTATGTTTCTCATATGGGCCTTCATGCTCTTCTTCGTGTTGATCTATGTTTCTCACTGTGGGGCCTTCATGCTCTTCTTTCGTGTTGATCTATGTTCTCACTGTGGGGCCTTCTGCTCTTCTTTCGTGTTGATCTATGTTTCGACTGAAAGGTTTCTCACTGTGGGGCCTCATGCTCTTCTTTCCTGTTGATCTATGTTTCTCACTGTGGGGCCTCATGCTCTTCTTTCCTGTTGATCTTTGTTTCTCACTGTGGGGCCTTCATGCTCTTCTTTTGTGTTGATCTATGTTTCTCACTGTGGGGCCTCATGCTCTTCTTTCGTGTTGATCTATGTTTCTCACTGTGGGGCCTTCATGCTCTTCTTTCGTGTTGATCTATGTTTCTCACTGTGGGGCCTTCATGCTCTTCTTCCTGTTGATCTATGTTTCTCACGTGGGGCCTCATGCTCTTCTTTCGTGTTGATCTATGTTTCTCACTGTGGGGCCTTCATGCTCTTCTTTCCTGTTGATTACGTTTCTCACTGTGGGGCCTTCATGCTCTTCTTTCGTGTTGATCTTTGTTTCTCACTGTGGGGCCTTCATGCTCTTCTTTCGTGTTGATCTATGTTTCTCACTGTGGGGCCTTCATGTCTTTCTTTCGTGTTGATCTATGTTTCTCACTGTGGGGCCTTCATGCTCTTCTTTCGTGTTAATCTATGTTTCTCCACTGTGGGCCTTCATGCTCTTCTTTCGTGTTGATCTATGTTTCTCACTGTGGGGCCTTCATGCTCTTCTTTCGTGTTGATCTTTGTTTCGACTGAAAGGTTTCTCACTGTGGGGCCTTCATGCTCTTCTTTCGTGTTGATCTATGTTTCTCACTGTGGGGCCTTCATGCTCTTCTTTCCTGTTGATCTATGTTTCTCACTGTGGGGCATTCATGCTCTTCTTTCGTGTTGATCTATGTTTCTCACTGTGGGGCCCTCATGCTCTTCTTTCGTGTTGATCTATGTTTCTCACTGTGGGGCCTTCATGCTCTTCTTTCCTGTTGATCTATGTTTCTCACTGTGGGGCCTTCATGCTTTCTTTCCTGTTGATCTATGTTTCTCACCATGGGGCCTTCATGCTCTTCTTTCGTGTTGATCTATGTTTCTCACTGTGGGGCCTTCATGCTCTTCTTTCGTGTTGATCTATGTTTCTCACTATGGGGCCTTCATGCTCTTCTTTCGTGTTGACCTATGTTTCTCACTGTGGGGCCTCATGCTCTTCTTTCGTGTTGATCTATGGTTCTCACTGTCGGGCCTTCATGCTCTTCTTTCGTGTTGATCTATGTTTCTGACTGTGGGGCCTTCATGCTCTTCTTTCCTGTTGATCTATGTTTCTCACTGGGGCCTTCATGCTCTTCTTTCGTGTTGATCTATGTTTCGACTGAAAGGTTTCTCACTATGGGGCCTTCATGCTCTTCTTTCGTGTTGATCTATGTTTCTCACTGTGGGGCCTTCATGCTCTTCTTTCGTGTTGATCTATGTTTCTCACTGTGGGGCCTTCATGCTCTTCTTTCCCTGTTGATCTATGTTTCTGACTGTGGGGCCTTCATGCTCTTCTTTCGTGTTGATCTTGTTTCGACTGAAAGGTTTCTCACTATGGGGCCTTCATGCTCTTCTTTCGTGTTGATCTATGTTTCTCACTGTGGGGCCTTCATGCTCTTCTTTCGTGTTGATCTATGTTTCGACTGAAAGGTTTCTCACTGTGGGGCCTCATGCTCTTCTTTCGTGTTGATCTATGTTTCTCACTATGGGGCCTTCATGCTCTTCTTTCGTGTTGATCTATGTTTCTCACTGTGGGGCCTTCATGCTCTTCTTTCGTGTTGATCTATGTTTCGACTGAAAGGTTTCTCACTGTGGGGCCTATGCTCTTCTTTCCTGTTGATCTATGTTTCTCACTGTGGGGCCTCATGCTCTTCTTTCTGTTGATCTTTGTTTCTCACTGTGGGGCCTTCATGCTCTTCTTTTGTGTTGATCTATTTTTCTCACTGTGGGCCTCATGCTCTTCTTTCGTGTTGATCTATGTTTCTCACTGGGGGGCCCTTCATGCTCTTCTTTCCTGTTGATCTACGTTTCTCACTGTGGGGCCTTCATGCTCTTCTTTCGTGTTGATCTTTGTTTCTCACTGTGGGGCCTTCATGCTCTTCTTTCGTGTTGATCTATGTTTCTCACTGGGGGGCCTTCATGCTCTTCTTTCGTGTTGATCTATGTTTTCCCACTGTGGGGCCTTCATGCTCTTCTTTCCTGTTGATCTATGTTTCTCACTGTGGGGCCTTCATGCTCTTCTTTCGTGTTGATCTTTGTTTCGACTGAAAGGTTTCTCACTGTGGGGCCTTCATGCTCTTCTTTCGTGTTGATCTATGTTTCTCACTGTGGGGCCTTCATGCTCTTCTTTCCTTTTGGATCTATGTTTCTCACTGTGGGGCCTTCATGCTCTTCTTTCCTGTTGATCTATGTTTCTCACTGTGGGGCCCTCATGCTCTTCTTTCGTGTTGATCTATGTTTCTCACTGTGGGGCCTTCATGCTCTTCTTTCGTGTTGATCTATGTTTCTCACTGTGGGGCCTTCATGCTCTTCTTTCGTGTTGATCTATGTTTATGACTATGGGGCCTTCATGCTCTTCTTTCGTGTTGATCTATGTTTCTCACTGTGGGGCCTTCATGCTCTTCTTTCGTGTTGATCTATGTTTCTCACTATGGGGCCTTCATGCTCTTCTTTCGTGTTGATCTATGTTTCTCACTGTGGGGCCTCATGCTCTTCTTTCGTGTTGATCTATGTTTCTCACTGTGGGGCCTTCATGCTCTTCTTTCGTGTTGATCTATGTTTCTCACTGTGGGCCTTCATGCTCTTCTTTCGTGTTGATCTATGTTTCTGACTGTGGGGCCTTCATGCTCTTCTTTCGTGTTGATCTATGTTTCGACTGAAAGGTTTCTCACTATGGGGCCTTCATGCTCTTCTTTCCTGTTGATCTATGTTTCTCATTGTGGGGCCTCATGCTCTTCTTCGTGTTGATCTATGTTTCGACTGAAAGGTTTCTCACTATGGGCCTTCATGCTCTTCTTTCGTGTTGATCTATGTTTCTCACTGTGGGGCCTTCATGCTCTTCTTTCGTGTTGATCTATGTTTCTCACTGTGGGGCCCTTCATGCTCTTCTTTCGTGTTGATCTTGTTTCGACTGAAAGGTTTCTCAGCTCACTGTGGGGCCTTCATGCTCTTCTTTCGTGTTGATCTTTGTTTCGACTGAAGGTTTCTCACTGTGGGGCCTTTCATGCTCTTCTTTTCTGTTGATCTATGTTTCTCACTATGGTGCCTTCATGCTCTTCTTCGTGTTGATCTATGTTTCGACTGCCTCTTCACGTCTTTGCGCATCCTGATTTCATGTCCAGATTGTCCAGTCCCGGGCAAGTTCATGGGGAGCGTCGTTGGCAGATGTTGTTTGGGCTCTTGATGGTGGGGAAGGAGGGGGACGGGCTCACTCACGCTGGTCCAGTACTCTGGGTTTATTTCTCCTAGTCCCATTTTCCATGCCCCTTCAGTGACGTTGCATCCATGCCGCTCCTTCCGACCCTCCCCTCCCTCCCCTCTCTCGTCCACAATCACGATCTGGCCCGTCACGCAACAACCTCGGGAACGGCAATCCATAGTGAGCGTCAGTGTCGAGTCCTCAAAAGGTAACCCACCCGTGGAGGGCACTGCACTGCTGCCGAGTCACCCAGGTGGTGTTCAAGTGTGCCTGTTTGTTCCAAGATACGCAGGACACCGCCTACTAAAGGTAGCCGACCAAATCGCCCAGCGCTAAAAGTTACGCCAGCAGGGGAGATCTTGCCTTCGTCCGTGAGCAGTGAAGTGCCTTAGGATACGATTTTGTGTGACTTACATCAGTCTTATGAATGAACTGTATGTCGTGAGCAGTGAAGAGCCTTAAGATACGGATTTTGTGTGACTTACATCAGTCTTTTGAACGAAGTGTACTCGTGGGCAGGGAAGTCTTCTGTTTTTCAAAACACTGACGTTTCCCGGATAAATTTAGTAGAGGGGTGTGTGAGCGCCGGGCTGAGTTTTATCATTCTTTGTGGGAAAACAACATTTGACATTGTGATGTGAGCTTCAGGGCTGGGCAATTGTTGCACTTCAGTTGTAAGAATGGTTTTTCTTAGCCCCGTAACGGCAAGACTACTTTTGTTAATTGCCGGGGTTGAAACGAGGCTCACTGTATAGCTTCAAAGGACTGAGAAAACAGTTTTCTGTTCTTGCATTGTTGAGAGCCTGCATGGGAGCTCTCTATACTATGTGTTTAACCAGGCATCTGCACACAGTCTTCGGGGGTGTTTGTGTTTGGATTGTTGGTCGGGTGAGAAGATTCAGTCTATGTTGCGGGGATGAAAATTAAGCGGTATTTTTCCCTTTAAAACCCTTTGTTTAAAAAATTATGCGCGTTTCCTCGAACAGCCTAAGTGTTTCTTCACCGCAGTGCGTTTCTGAAAACTCCTCCCATGTCGCTGGCACTTCTTTCTTTTCTTCCAGTCTGCATGCCTGCTGCTCAGGGATCTCAACTTGTAAGTACAGGCTTTGTTGTGCCCGAAGGTTTCGGTTGTGAGTGAGCTTGCAGTACATTGAGAGAGATTTTGTTTTCATAATTTGATTGTTAACTATTCCCTGTGTGCTGCAAACGTGTGGTCTGCGAGGACAGTCTGTTCGCATGAAACCTGATGTGACCTGCTCTACCTTTGAACTCCTTCCTTCTGACTGATGCACCTGACATTACAAACATCCAAACAATCTACCGTGATCTGCAGCCTGGACATACTGTGGTAAGGACAGTCAATCTGTAAGCAGTAGGTTTTGTTAGGAAGAGCGTACTGGTAATACGATACATACGTAACAAGATAAACCGTTAATAGATGTGGCGGGAAAAGAGTATGCGTGGCCAGTTTCGCGACAGGTCAGGTGACGCGGTGGAAGAAGTCACCTTTGTCTGGAGTCAGGAATGACACGTTACGGCTGGAATAGGCCAATAGTCCATTTACTGGGGCTGCTTGCTGCTGTGGAGATTGAGCGAATGATAATAGGTCAATAGTCCATCAGTGGAGCTGCTCGCTGCTGTGGAGATTGAGCAAATGATAATAGGCCAATAGTCCATCAGTGGGGCTGCTTGATGCTGTGGAGATTGAGCAAATGATAATAGGCCGGCCAATAGTCCATCAGTGGGGCTGCTTGATGCTGTGTAGATTGAGCAAATGATAATAGGCCAATAGTCCATCAGTGGGGCTGCTTGATGCTGTGGAGACTGAGCAAATGATAATAGGCCAATAGTCCATCAGTGGGGCTGCTCGCTGCTGTGGAGATTGAGCAAATGATAATAGGCAATAGTCCATCAGTGGGGCTGCTCGCTGCTGTAGAGATTGAGCAAATGATAATAGGCCCAATAGTCCATCAGTGGGGCTGCTCGCTGCTGTGGAGATTGAGCAAAGGGAATAGGCCAATAGTCCATCAGTGGGGCTGGTCGCTGCTGTGGAGATTGAGCAAAGGGAATAGGCCAATAGTCCATCACCGGGGCTGCTCGCTGCTGTGGAGATTGAGCGAATGATAATAGGCCAATAGTCCACCAGTGGGACTGCTCGCTGCTGTGGAGATTGAGCAAATGATAATAGGCCAATAGTCCATCAGTGGGGCTGCTCGCTGCTGTGGAGACTGAGCAAATGATACCCAAGGCCAATAGTCCCCCAGTGGGGCTGCTCGCTGCTGTGGAGATTGAGCAAATGATAATAGGCCAATAGTCCATCAGTGGGGCTGCTCGCTGCTGTGGAGATTGAGCAAATGATAATAGGCCAATAGTCCACCAGTGGGGTGCTCGCTGCTGTGGAGATTGAGCAATGATAACAGGCCAATAGTCCACCAGTGGGTCTGCTCGCTGCTGTGGAGATTGAGCAAATGATAAAAGGCCAATAGTCCATCAGTGAGGCTGCTCGCTGCTGTGGAGACTGAGCGAATGATACCCAAGGCCAATAGTCCATCAGTGGGGCTGCTTGATGCTGTGGAGACTGAGCGAATGATACCCAAGGCCAATAGTCCATCAGTGGGGCTGCTTGATGCTGTGGAGACTGAGCGAATGGTACCCAAGGCCACTCCTGTGCATGAGAACAGGTTGGTCTGGAGGCCAGAGTTCCCAGCTGGTAACTGTTCCCAATGTAAACATGATAAAGATTGGGAAGTGTCTTCTTCTTCTTCGTCTTCTTCGTCTTCTTCTTCTCCTCCTCCTCCTCCTCCTCCTCCTCCTCCTCCGTCTTCGTCTTCCTCCTCTTCTCCGTTTTCTTCTTCTTCTTCTTCTTCTTCTTCTTCTTCTTCTTCTTCTTCTTCTTCCTCCTCCTCTCCTCCTCCTCCTCCTCCGTCTTTGTCTTCCTCCTCTTCTTCTTTTCTTCTTCTTCTTCTTCTTCTTCTTCTTATTCTTCTTCTTCTTCTTCTTATTCTTATTCTTATTCTTCTTCTTCTTATTCTTCTTCTTCTTCTTCTTCTTCTTCTTATTCTTATTCTTCTTCTTCTTTCTTCTTCTTCTCCAATAACTCAATTAAAAATCGTCGGAGTGCCGCCCTGAAGAATCACTCACCAGGTCGTCCAGTTTTGTTCGTGGTGTCCTGGTTTGGATCTCTGTCAATGCTTTCTCTGCCCGTTTTGAACATTTGTCAAACTTTTTTTTCTGTTGTTTTTTTTCCTTCTGTTTTCCCTCTCGTCACCCTTCCTCAAAAGTTCCCTGGATGACTGCTACAGCTAGGTCACCCTTCCTCAACAGTTCCCTGGATGACTGCTACAGCTAGGTCACCCTTCTCAACAGTTCCCTGGATGACTGCTACAGCTAGGTCACCCTTCAACAGTTCCCTGGATGACTGCTACAGCTAGGTCACCCTTCCTCAAACAGTTTCCTGGATGACTGCTACAGCTAGGTCATCGCTCCTCAACAGTTCCCTGGATGACTGCTACAGCTAGGTCACCCTTCAACAGTTCCCCGGATGACTGCTACAGCTAGGTCACCCTTCCTCAACAGTTCCCTGGATGACTGCTACAGCTAGGTCACCCTTCCTCAACAGTCCCCTGGATGACTGCTACAGCTAGGTCACCCTTCCTCAACAGTTCCCTGAATGGGCTTCTACAGTTTAGGTCATCCTTCAACAGTTCCCTGGATGACTGCTACAGCTAGGTCATCCTTCCTAAACAGTTCCCTGGATGACTGATACAGCTAGGTCAGCCTTCCTCAACATTTTCCTGGATGACTGCTAGAGCTAGGTCATCCTTCCTCAACAGTTCCCCTGGATGACTGCTACAGCTAGGTCAGCCTTCCTCAACAGTTCCCTGGATGACTGCTACAGCTAGGTTCACTCTTCCTCAACAGTTCCTGGATGACTGCTACAGCTAGGTCAGCCTTCCTCAACAGTTCCCTGGATGACTGCTACAGCTAGGTCACCCTTTCCTAAACAGTTCCCTGGATGACTGCTACAGCTAGGTCACCCTTCCTCAACAGTTCCCTGGATGACTGCTACAGCTAGGTCAGCCTTCCTCAACAGTTCCCTGGATGACTGCTACGGCTTGCGTCATCCCTCCTCAACAGTTCCCTGGATGACTGCTACAGCTAGATCATCCTTCAAACAGTTCCCTGGATGAATGCTACAGCTAGGTCACCCTTCAACAGTTCCCTGGATGACTGCTACAGTAGGTCATCCTTCCTCAACAGTTCCTGGATGACTGCTACAGCTAGGTCACCTTCAACAGTTCCCTGGATGACTGCTACAGCTAGGTCAGCCTTCCTCAAACAGTTCCCTGGATGACTGCTAGAGCTAGGTCATCCTTCCTCAACAGTTCCCCTGGATGACTGCTACAGCTAGGTCAGCCTTCCTCAACAGTTCCCTGGATGACTGCTAAAAGCTAGGTCACTCTTCCTCAACAGTTCCCTGGATGACTGCTACAGCTAGGTCAGCCTTCCTCAACAGTTCCCTGGATGACTGCTACAGCTAGGTCACCCTTCCTAAACAGTTCCCTGGATGACTGCTACAGCTAGGTCACCCTTCCTCAACAGTTCCCTGGATGATGCTACAGCTAGGTCAGCCTTCCTCAACAGTTCCCTGGATGACTGCTACGGCTTGGTCATCCCTCCTCAACAGTTCCCTGGATGACTGCTACAGCTAGATCATCCTTCAACATTTCCCCTGGTGACTGCTACAGCTAGGTCACCCTTCAACAGTTCCCTGGATGACTGCTACAGCTAGGTCATCCTTCCTCAACAGTTCCCTGGATGACTGCTACAGCTAGGTCACCCTTCAACAGTTCCCCTGGATGACTGCTACAGCTAGGTCACCGGATCTGGTTACATGGGCATACTGACGTAGATTTTTTTTTTCTAAACGGCGAACGTCAGCAGGTCGGGAATAGATTGCTTTTACACAAAAGTTCACAAAAACGACCTATCCGCGACCAAAGACTCCCGAGTGAGCGCACAGAACACCGTGAGCCCTGCAATCCTATCACATGAGGGTGTCATGTTTCATATATCATTTCATATCATGCAGTAACATGTCTATCATACCATATCAAATGTCGGAGCTTAGGCTTGATAGCCTCTTGGTTGTCCAGTTGGATGCGTTTTGATATTTTTAAAAGCAGTTGTTCTTGTTTTTTGTTGTTGGTTTTTTTTTCTGGGGGGGGGGGGGGGGGGGGGGGGGGGGGGGCATAGTGGAAACAACGTTTTGGTTTACTTTCAGCACAAAAATGTGCCTGGAAGCAATATTCACCTAAATGTGTGTCTGGTGTGATATTTATGGGGTTTGGGGTTTTCCTTAAGTTAACAACAGTTCTAGAAAGAATTTCAAAAATGAATATATTGTGTGGTGTGCGAAGAAATTAGTTTCAATACAAGCTTTTATATGTCATGGAGTGCACAACTACGTTAGCAGTGCTAGTGTCATGAAATGATGATCTTGATATCGTAATAGCCTCGAAGAGTGCTAGTGTCATGAAATGATGACGTAATAGCCTCGAAGAGTGCTAGTGTCATGAAATGATGACGTAATAGCCTCGAAGAATTTCAAGCGTTTCAATCACATCATCTCTTTTCTCTTCAATTTCAAGATTTGGCGATTTCAGCAGTTGTAGACAATTTTTTTTAAATGTAAAGCACTCAACCCCAGTGATTTGTTTGATTAATGTTCGGTTACATTTTCAAACAACAGCTCAAATCACATCGCCATGTTGTAGAATTAGCCCAACCAATGGGATGTAGAGCAGTGGCATTAAACCTTTGTTTTTCTTATACTGGATGAAATGTAATCTCGTCACAGAAATTCTATTTGCCTTTTTATGTGTTGAAGCAGAATGTTCTTGAAATCAAATTTATGTCAACAATGACACCCCCCCCCCCCCCCCCCCCCCCCCCCCCCCCCCCTAAGTGTTTTTCTGCTTCCGTTCTGCATCAAAGCCATCCAGTTTCAGTTTCAGTTTCATCAAGGAGGTGTCACTGTGTGCGGACTGGTCCATATCTGCTACATGACATCCGCCACAATTTCGAGCCACACTGCGCATGATTTCAAGCTGATGGATAAATAAATTAATGACTAAGATGAGAGTTTAAGAAGAGGGTCTGTGACTACGACTTAGCAGCTGTCTGACCGACGCATTAGCCCGACGAGCTGGTCAGACCGTGGGTACCTACCTAACACTGGCTGTGCGATTATTACCAATTGGGGTGTGTGTGTGTGTGTGTGTGTGTGTGTGTGTGTGTGTTGTGTGTGTGTGTGTGTGTGTGTATACGTGTGCGTTCATATGTGTGTGCGTGGGTGTGTGGACACAGCCATGTGTGTGTCAGTGCATGCGTGCGTATGCGTGTGCGCGCGTGTGTGTGTGTGTGTGTGTGTGTGTGTGTGTGTGTGTGTGTGTGTGTGTGTGTGTGTGTGTGTGTGTGTGTGTGTGCACTTGTGTGAGCATGCTCCATCATGTATTGATAATTCGGACTGTTATTACTAATGTGAATACCAAAGCATCTTTCATGACTGAAATTTATTGGTCGTTTGTCCATCTGACCAATTTGTCGAGAAATTCATACACTTCCGTTTTCTGTCATTGTCACCTACATTGCTGTATATTTTCATATCATCAGGAATGGAATATGGAGCAGACTGACGTATGTCATCGTCACCTACATTGCTGTATATTTTCATATCATCAGGAATGGAATATGGAGCAGATGACGTATGTCATCGTCACCTACATTGCTGTATATTTTCCTATCATCAGGAATGGAATATGGAGCAGACTGACGTATGTCATCGTCACCTACATTGCTGTATGTTTTCCTATCATCAGGAATGGAATATGGAGCAGACTGACGTATGTCATCGTCACCTACATTGCTGTATGTTTTCCTATCATCAGGAATGGAATATGGAGCAGACTGACGTATGTCATCGTCACCTACATTGCTGTATATTTTCATATCATCAGGAATGGAATATGGAGCAGACTGACGTATGTCATCGTCACCTACATTGCTGTTATTTTCATTTTCATCGGGAATGGAATATGGAGCAGACTGACGTATGTCATCGTCACCTACATTGCTGTATATTTTCATGTCATCAGGAATGGAATATGGAGCAGACTGACGTATGTCATCGTCACCTACATTGCTTTATATTTTCATATCATCAGGAATGGAATATGGAGCAGACTGACGCATGTCATCGTCACCTACATTGCTGTATATTTTCATATCATCAGGAATGGAATATGGAGCAGACTGACGTATGTCATCGTCACCTACATTGCTGTATATTTTCATATCATCGGGAATGGAATATGGAGCAGACTGACGTATGTCATCGTCACTACATTGCTGTATATTTTCATGTCATCAGGAATGGAATATGGAGCAGACTGACGTATGTCATCGTCACCTAAAATTGCTGTATATTTTCATATCATCAGGAATGGAATATGGAGCAGACTGACGTAGTCCAGGTAAAGGTCGAACAGCTAAAAAAGAAATGGGGGGGAGGGGGGGGGGAGAGGAGCGGGAAGGAGAAGGCTCGAGGGGGCAAAGCTTGCTCTACTTGCTAATCAGGCGCCGATATGATAGAATAGAATTTTAGACAGAAACTCTCTCTCTCTCTCTCTCTCTCTCTCTCTCTCTCTCTCTCTCTCTCTCTCTACACACACACACAACAACACACACACACACCATTCTCCTTCCTTGCTTGAATTCACTTTGAGAAAACTGACAACACACACACACACGCGCGCGCGCGCGCGCGCGCACACACACACGCACACACACACACGCGCTCGCACCACACACACACCACACACACACACACACACCTCACACACACAAAACACACACACACACACACACAACGGCCCCACATACGTAAGTCCACATAAACCTCAATTCTATATAGCCTGATGTATAAGAAAGAAACGGAAGAGCGACTGTAGTTGGAATATGTAACAAGGTGAGGTCTTTGCTGGTAAAAGTCGAGCAGATTTTTAAAACTTAAAAACGGAGTGGGAAGGAGGGAGGGGGAGGGGGGGGGGGGGGGGAGTAGGAGGGGGGAGCCTTGTTCTGCCTGCTAATTAGACGCCGGACCATACCGATATGATACATTTTCCACACGTTTACACAGTAGACTCTCTCTCTCTCTCTCTCTCTCTCTCTCTCTCTCTCTCTCTCTCTCTCACACACACACACACACACACTATTTCACTTTCTTGTCTCAATTCACCTTAAGAAGATAGCCAACTAAACACACACACACACACGTACGCACGCACGCACGCACGCACCCACACACACACACACACACACCACACACACACGTACTCACTCACACACGTATGCAAGCAAGCACAAGCACGCGCATGCGCGCACACACACACACAAAGACACACAAAGCACACACGAGGACACACACATGCACGAATGCACGTGCGCGCGCACACACGCACACATAAAACATGCATACACACGCGCGCACGCGCAAACACACACACACCGACAGACTGAAACCAATTTATTGTCAAATTAACTCAAGGTTGTGCTTGAGAAACACACACACACACACACACACCAAAACACACGCGCGCGCGCGCGCGCGCGCGCGACACTTGCCTCGTGGTCCTGAACGACTGCACAAAGAAAACCAAAAGAATTGAACCCGCTCCGCACAGAAAACAAAACAATCGAACACCGGGGCTGCGACGATGATTCGCCATCTTTACCACCCGCACACGACACAAATCACGCCCCACTCACTCGTCTTTGGTGACAGCGCCTCAGACGGAATGGCTAGAAGGACAAGACACTTCACGCACGACACCGTCACTAACAAGGGCCGCCAATTATTGATTGTTTCACATCCCAATTCGAGTGTTGCCTCGAAGCGTGCAGTGTGCGTTTCCATACCGGTGTAACGAAAAGTTTTAACTTCCCCGAATGGTTTAACTCCCAGGGAGTTAAACTGTTCATGTGTAAATTTTAACTCCCTGGGAGTTAAACTAGAATGACTCTCACCCTGTGCCAAAGTAACTCCACTCAGCAAAACTTCAAATGTTCTAAAATCTTTTTTGTACAAGTTTCAACAATTCTTGAAACATAAAGGGGGGGAGTCATTTTGTACATATATCAGACTTAACTCCACCCTGTAACAGAATGACCCCCTGGGAGTTAGCACAGATTAACTCCGGGGGTTAATCCAGGCGTGTAAAAGTTTAACACCCTGCCCACTAAGATGAGTCAGTTTTTCACAGTTTAGAAAAAAACTCCCCTGGGAGTTAATGTGTACACGCGTTTTCCGACTCGCAGGGAGTTACTTTGTAACAGAGGGGAATAAATCTGATCATGACTAAGATGACTCCCCACCCACCTATTCCCAGGTGTCTTTCGGTAAGAGAATGGAGAAGGGGATTTAATTTTCATGATCATCATCATAGGGAAAGGAAATGTCCGTGTACATATTCATATGCTCATCTATGCATGTCCTTGATATTTTACTACGCCTTTTTGTATATAATCTGTATGTAAAGTCTGTATATACATGAATTAATGGTTTGATGCCTTTGGTAGAAATACTGTACCTTCAGTCTTTGGCATTCTCTCTCTCTTTTCTCTCTCTCTCTCTCTCTCTCTCTCTTCTCTCTCTCTCTCATGGAATCTATGCGACTATCAAACAGTCACCCATAAGTGTAAGCCATTACACTCAAATGGTTTTAGTGTCACGGGCGCTAAGCCGGACGGCCCTACCACCCTTTCCCACACCTATTACACACTAGAGCAGACAATACAGACAATAACACAGCTTTACAATCAAGCGCACTTCTTTATTTCACACACACACTATGGCGCCACCACTCACGTCATCCACGCCCATACACCATTATCTCACTTCTTCCCTGACCCACACTACCCTGCTACGACCCTGAAACCCCTAACCTATGCTAAAGCACCAGTTGCGGTATATCACTGCGACCTAGGGACGCAGAGATAGCCCGCACACGTGGTGACTAAACTACTAGGGACAAGGACAACCCAAGGGACTCTATTCTCTAAACTACTACCACCCACACCTCTCCCAGGACCCACCCTTCTCTTTTGACCCGGGACCCCTACCGAACTGGTCGCTGCGTCCCTAACGGAGGCAACGACAAGTACCCTACACTGTGCTGGCCACTACGTCCCAAAAGGAGGCAGTAGCTAACACCCTTAACCCTACTCCCTACGCTACACCCTTTTTACCACACCCATGGGACAACCCATCCCGGCCCGGAGAACTCCAGTCCTCGGCGCTGTACTTGGCCCCTCACAGGCTGACGCCTCCCCGGACGACTGCACTCTGGTGCTGACCGTGGCCTCCCACAGTCCGACTCCCCGAAGACTCTGCACCCGGCAGCGACCGTGGCTCCTCTGTCTGACTCCTCCCCGCGCTGGCACAACCCCTCTGAAGGCCCCGCCGGACACAACGGTTGAGGGAAGGCCTGGTGCAGTGCCCTCTCGACGAGTCCGGGGCTCGAAGGACGCCTCCTCCTCTGAAGGCCCCGCCGGACACTGAGGGTGAGAGAAGGTCTGGTGCGGTGCCCTCTCGACGAGTCCGGGGCTCAAAGGACGCCCGAACAGGGAAGAGCAACGGGTGGCTGGAGAACTCCCAGAGAGCCCCGGTAGCAGGAGGAGAGCTGCCTCACAGACGGCAGACGGCCTGGATGGTCTCCCTCTCCCGGGAAAAAAAGCAGCAGGCACGGGAAACCGCCGCTCACCTGCGGCACGCGGCAGTAGACTGCGGTGATCTGGCCCCAGCCTCAGGACGGGACAGGATACCTGCTAACACAACTGTAGGCCACTACTGTAATGTTGCTACTACCCGAGTCATCAAGGCCCATAGGCTACCTGGTAAAGCTTTAACTCTCCATCCCCCTTGCCTACCTCCCACTCGGGAATGAGAGTGACCACTTGAATTTCGAATACACCCCCCATAACCCGTTACTTTGGGGTTATCAGATCCATTCCCTGCCAACCTTTACAACAGCAGTAAACAATATTCTCTCTGAGCCAATCTACGCTATTACATATGAATTATGACTCGCACACAATTCTCGGAGAAATAATCCCAATCCAAGCAATCCAACATGGACTCCATGGGTCCCCTTAGAAAATACTAAATAAACTAGGAAATGGGCAATTTCACAAGGAAATGTTTCCACACAGTAATGAGTAGTAATATACATCTAAAAAAAACAACAACAAATGAACAAAAACTTATCAACGGTTCACAGTTCTAGCATATTCATACAAGAGAATCGGCTCGCAGCCAAAATCCTTCACATTTTTACCCTCTTTGCACTGTCAATTATAATCATATATCAACCCATGATTTGTCCGCCAATATTTCCATCCAGCACCCACTCATGTCATCTCTTGTCAGATAACCCAGGTTAATCTTTGTTATGCCAACACAATACTTCATACAATATTACATGGTGCACATCCTCGTTTTTACCCTATCAACTGCTGAGCTACCCGCCTTAAACCTTACCTTACCCTTCTTTCCGACTATTTAAAATTCACAATGGGACTGTTTCCCTACAACCTAAGATACCTTCCTCCAACCCTATTCTGTCACAAACACGTACATCCCTGCATGTGTGACGACTGTCATTTACTTTATAAAAAAAAAACTAACCATATGGACTCACTGTCCTGTACCAAATACGTACATCACAGATAGTCTGCACGCGCACGACACCCGCGTCGAGAACCATGACTCGTAACGAAAGTGAAAAGACACCAATATAAGTTGAATGGTCACGACCGTACTCCAATATAAACCACTCGACTACCAATTAGCCTTGGCCCTACTGTACAGTTAACCGATTCCAATGCTGTGCAGGTCAACTCCGAAATCATTAATCAATTTCAACGAACTACTACTATTTACAACTGAAATTGAGCACATCCCTTTACGATTCACGCAGACACATCTGCACCTGACTCATACTATGATCCTCAACAAAATGCAACCTCTTTATTTCCTTCTTACTGACCCCCCTGAATTAACATGAACTGATCACAACCATATCCACATCACCGTCCATCAACGGTTATTATATCGAACCCACGTTGTCTAGCCAAACTGTCACATGACAATCGAACTCAGGAACAATAATAATAATAACGAACCCTTAATAATAGGAACCACTATGTACACTATTTACAGAATATACAGGAAAGAGGTACCAACACAAACCGGCTGACAAAAGCTTCAATCACAGAACCAAGACGACATCATACCAGACAACCAGTATACGCAACAAACATAATACAACTAAACACAGCATGAGACAACTACAGTACAACTCGCCATAATACAAAACAACATGACGAATGACACCACCATGAACCTAACAATCACCAACTGGACAGACAGACGTTCAACCACACCAGTTCTGCAACTGGCTGAAGTGGCTGCCAACAGAGACGACACAGAACCCGGCACAGGCCAAGGGCACACCAGACCCGACGAGGACCTGGCACTAACTATGACTCGAAGTCACTCAGCTCAACTACGGCGCTACTGCCGCAACTACAAGGCGCGTCCACTCCGACGAACACCAGGGACCGAAGTGAAGCTACCCCAACGCATTCCACCCTGGTCGGACTCAAGCGAACTATACTCACAACCCCAAAACAGCGATTGGTCAGAGCAGCGTATCCCTCCGCAGAGCTGACACGCCGGACCAACGAACTAGTTGTTGCTCGTGCAATAACACGACAATTTACCACAACAACTCACAGACTTGACAACACAACAACAGCCGATTATCCTGCCCCCCCTTCTCTGGTGTAGAACCAAAGTAACAAAAGGGTAACAATCGGGAATGGAACCAACCTCCCGTTTCCATCCCTTCAATAAGTGAAGATTGGAACCCAGAATATTGTATGTCTTATTTCCCCAGCACCCTACCTAGCCTAACTTCCACCTTAACCAAAACCCCCAATCTTACACACGCACACTCGCCACACACATATACACATATGCACACGCACACGCGCACATGCTCTCTTTTTCCCGAATTACCATTACTCCAAACACATGGACGGCTGATTTACTACCACCGATCGGTGACACACCCCCTGCCTAAGTTTTAACTACAGGTTAAACCAACAAAAACTTCTCACTCGATCGGCGTTTATCACACCCCACCTATAACAATCCAACTCCACACCACTCACTCTGCCCTGCTGTTACTTTTGATGCACCCCATCATCATTCCAACAACACTTTTAAATACATCATTAACCGCAAAATACATCAATCAACTTGGTCTAACTCTGCCTCACACGACCTTAACGCAGGCACTTACAGGCAGCCGTTACACTACGGTCTATATATAAACTTCATAATGAGGGTGCTCTGACCTTGCACGACCGCTATGCAACACGTGCTACACCTACCACACCCCCAGTAACACTTTGCTACGTCATTCTCTTCCAATGAAATATAACATGCATATCTTCGACAATGTCAACTTCTCATGACATAGGAAAATGGAACTTACTCACTCTCACTCTCTCTCACTATCTCTCTCTCTCTTCACGGCAACCGACTCAAGAAGTCTGCCACCACATTGTCCTTTCCAGACACTCCCTGCACCGTAAACTGGAATGGCTGCAGCTGCAGTGCCCACCTTGTGATCCTCCCACTAGTACTCTGGACCCCACAGCTACCTTCTGGGTTTCGTCCTCAAATGAAAATGTCGCTTGTAACTGCAACCTGCTGTTGCCAAGTTCTTCTTTGTCAACTCACACGTCTCAGCTACTTTGTTCCTTAGGTTGACGACGTCCTCTGCCGCTGTGCGGAACTCTTGCCTTTCTGATTGCAACCAGAGATCCCTCAGCATCTGCATGGGCCTGGCATCAGTGGTTTCCCTTACAAGGGAAACTCTTGAGACTCTTTCCTTAACAGTACGCTGACACTGGACACATGACTGGCAAGTACCGAACGAATATCAGCTTGCATCCCTGGCCAATAGAAATGGCGACCAACTCGTCCTTGGTTCGGGTGGTACTTAAGTGACCAGACATGGGTACGTCATGGGCTAGCTTCATCACCGTGGTCCGTAGTTCAGCTGGGACGCAGATCTGACTCGCTACGTCCTTGGGACCCTCAAACCGCCTGACCAGTACCCGATTCCGAGCGTACTCGACTCGTCCAAACTTGGTGTGGAAGTGCGTCCCTGCTTCACACGCACTTCGAGCCTTCCTCAAGGTTTCGTCCTGGTCCTGCATCTGAATTAACTGCTGGGTAGAGGTGTTCAGAATGCACTCCTCGACGGGCATGTGGTTAGGTTCTTGCTGCTCCCTGGCTCTCTGCGCACGTGTCTGCACTGCCCAACCAACGCCGGGTCTGCGTATACAGGCACACGTATCAACCGGAATCTCCTACTCTCTTTGCGAAGTTTCCGATCAGGACTTCCTGCACAGGCTATTCAACCAAACCTCCAGCTTCCCTTCGACGAATGGCGACTTCAACTCTATTACGCCACAGGTAACACAGACCTAAAATCTGGATTTTAGCCAAACTACTGGAACTGTCTCTCCTGTGTACGCGTCTGCTGGCACCAACCACTTGGCCACTACGGTGTATCCGGCACCAGTGTCTCGTAATCCATTGGCCGGGCTCCGTTAACTTCTACAACGCACGCAGGCTCGTACTGCTGCTCAGCGCATGGTCGAACACAACGTAGGGACTACTCGAGCTTGGGGCTGGTCGCAACAATGAACAGCTCCAACGGAATGGGGCTCGGGGCATTTCCTAGCGATGTGGCCCGGCTTCCTGCAGTTGAAAACAGACTATGGTCGATCTAGGCCCTTCTGATCGCCTGTTCTGCTGCTGTAGTGCACCATCACTGTGTTGGGACCTCTCGTAGGCTGGCTCCCTGCTGTTTCACGCCTATTACCCAGGTTGGGCTGGTTAACTGCTCGGTCTTGCTTCGCCTTCCTCCCAATCTTTTGGCCTCTGCTAAAACAGTAGCTTCCGTTGCCATTTGGGTTTAACATTTTTCGGGCATGTCTTCCGGACCTCAATCGTGAACTCTGGGGACAGCAGCTGGTAAAACTGTTCTTGGAATAAGCAGATCCTTAACATCCTCTGCCACACTCTCGTCCTTGCCCGCTGCCGCACACCAGAGGGAAAACACCGCTTCATTTCCCTTCCCAGCACTTGGGCGAAAGTCTCAGCAGCGTCCTTCTTGATGCTTCTAAACTTTTCCCGGTATGCCTCAGCATCTAGCCTGAAGTGGCTGAACAGGGCGTTCTTTATCTGATCATAGTCGCCTAACTCCTCCACACTTAACCGCATCACTGCTTCTCTAGCCTTTCCTCTCAGCAGAGACATCAGACGGGTGGGCCATGAGGTCTCGCTCCACTTGCACATCTGGGCTACACGCTCAAATTGGGCGATGAAAGCGTCCACGTCGTCGTTCTCTCCTAACGGCTCAAAGGGGGACACGCTTCGTTTCCTTCACCTCGATCAAGCGTTTCCTGTGCGCTGCTTCATCTGAGGCCTGTCTCTCCTGTATGTTTAGCTCTCGCTCTCTTGCCTCTAACTCAGCTTGCCGTGCTTGAGCTTCTATTTCTCTTATCGCCCTTTCTTCCTCCATCTTCTTCCTCTGCAGTTCCAGTTCCCTCTGTCTCGCTGCTTTCTCCTCTTCGATCTTCTGCTTCAATTCTAGCTCCCTCTCATCCTTCATTTTCTGCCTCTCTAACTCCCTCTGCCTATCAGCTTTCTCCTCTTCAATCCTCCTCTGCTTCATCTCTAACTCCCTCTCATCCTTCATCTTCTGCCTCTCTAACTCCCTCTGCCTATCAGCTTTCTCCCCTTCATCCTTCATCTTCTGCCTCACTTTCTCCTCCATCCGGAGCTCCAACTCTGCTTCTCTCGCTATCTTCTCATCCTCATTACGCACTGAGTCTGTGACGAACTTGGCGAGCTCTCCCCAGCTAAACCCATCGCCGTTCCCAACTTGGCGAACTTCGCATACGCCCCGTCCCCTGTTCTTGATCCACCCCTCACCCTGGTCACTAACCTTAGGTTTGGTATCTGCTGTAGTGGCCTGTGGATCCATGACACTATCGGGGTCGTACTGCGGATGGGTTCGGGTGTGTTTTGACATGGGTACACCTACCACCACAGAGCTAGCAACGGACAGTATGCGATCTGAGCGCAACTGGAGGTTCCTGACTACTTACTTGCCCCCGAAGCAACCCAGCACAAGTACACAATACTCTCAATGAGTCACGCAACCAACACAACTCCACCCCCACTTGTATACCTCATACCCACATGAGTTCCAACCCATGCAATATCAATGCACTGTCTGGCCCCTGACTGAATCACGTGACACACGTGTGTCAACCGTCCACTGTGCATGCGCACAGTTACCCTCGGTCACCGGCCTCACTGTCTCTGGGAGGCCACACCCACACGATCACAGGGCACTTGCACCCCGCCCGTCCATATGCACTCTCAACCCTTAGTGTCACAACCCTGCGCACCCTCGTGCTTTCCACGCACAGTCACCTGGGCTTACTCTGTCCTTAATCCCCCCAGGATATCCTACCACACAGCGGCACAGTCACAGGCTGCGTACCCACCTAACCTACTCACTGGGGTATACCACACTCGAGGGACACAAGGGACACAAGGAAACTCGGTTACCCTCCGGCACCTTCACCTACACTGTACTGCGTAGTCACTCGCACTTCCAACAAACCACTCAATATTTATTGATCACTCATACTTCATTCACACGGTAGCGCCAACCCATTCACACCAACACAAGTGCCTGCCCAATGCCAATGGAAGCTGCCTGAAGTGGACAGGGGACACTACGTACCACCTCCCAGGGTACTGGTACGCTCCCACCCAACACCCACTCACACGACGTACACACCGGACACAACACCCCTACCTCCCTTCTAGCTACCTATCACCTACCCAGAACCACCTAAGTACCCGCATCTCCACCAAATGTCACGGTCGCTAAGCCGGACGGGCCCTACCACCCTTTCCCAACCTATTACCACTAGAGCAGACAATACAGCACAATAACACAGCTTTACAATCAAGCGCACTTCTTTATTTCACACACACACTATGGCGCCACCACTCACGTCCATCCACGCCCATACACCATTATCTCACTTCTTCCCTGACCCACACTACCCTGCTACGACCCTGAAACCCCTAACCTATGCTAAAGCACCAGTTGCGGTATATCACTGCGACCTAGGGACGCAGAGATAGCCCGCACACGTGGTGACTAACTACTAGGGACAAGGACAACCCAAGGGACTCTATTCTCTAAACTACTACCACCACACCTCTCCCCAGGACCCACCCTTCTCTTTTGACCCGGGGCCCCTACCGAACTGGTCGCTGCGTCCCTAACGGAGGCAACGACAAGTACCCTACACTGTGCTGGCCACTACGTCCCAAAAGGAGGCAGTAGCTAACACCCTTAACCCTACTCCCTAACGCTACACCCTTTTTACCACACCCATGGGACAACCCATCCCGGCCGGAGAACTCCAGTCCTCGGCGCTGTACTTGGCCCCTCACAGGCTGACGCCTCCCCGGACGACTGCACTCGGTGCTGACCCTGGCCTCCCACAGTCCGACTCCCCGAAGACTCTGCACCCGGCGGCGACCGTGGCTCCTCAGTCTGACTCCTCCCCGCGCTGGCACAACACCTCTGAAGGCCCCGCCGGACACAACGGTTGAGGGAAGGCCTGGTGCAGTGCCCTCTCGACGAGTCCGGGGCTCGAAGGACGCCTCCTCTGAAGGCCCCGCCGGACACTGAGGGTGAGGAAGGTCTGGTGCGGTGCCCTCTCGACGAGTCCGGGGCTCAAAGGAGCCCGAACAGGGAAGAGCAACGGGTGGCTGGAGAAACTCCCAGAGAGCCCGGTAGCAGGAGGAGAGCTGCCTCACAGACGGCAGACGGCCTGGATGGTCTCCCTCTCCCGGGAAAAAAGCAGCAGGCACGGGAAACCGCCGCTCACCCGCCGGCACGCGGCAGTAGACTGCGGTGATCTGGCCCCAGCCTCAGGACGGGACAGGATACCTGCTAACACAACTGTAGGCCACTACTGTAATGTTGCTACTACCGAGTCATCAAGGCCCATAGGCTACTGGTAAGCTTTAACTCTCCATCTCCCTTGCCTACCTCCCACTCGGGAATGAGAGTGACCACTTGAATTTCGAATACACCCCCCATAACCGTTACTTTGGGGTTATCAGATCCATTCCCTGCCAACCTTTACAACAGCAGTAACACAATTATTCTCTCTGAGCCTATCTACGCTATTACATATGAAATTATGACTCGCACACAATTCTCGGAGAAATAATCCCCAAACCAAGCAATCCAACATGGACTCCATGGGTCCCCTTAGAAAATACTAATAAACTAGGAAATGGGCAATTTCACAAGGAATGTTTCCACACAGTAATGAGTAGTAATATACATCTAAAAAAAACAACAACAAAAGAACAAAAACTTATCAACGGTTCACAGTTCTAGCATATTCATACAAGAGAATCGGCTCGCAGCCACAATCCTTCACATTTTTACCCCTCTTTGCACTGTCAATTATAATCATATATCAACCCATGATTTGTCCGCCAAAATTTCCATCCAGCACCCACTCATGTCATCTCTTGTCAGATAACCCAGTGGTTAATCTTTGTTATGCCAACACAATACTTCATACAATATTACATGGTGCACATCCTCCGTTTTTACCCTATCAACTGCTGAGCTACCCGCTTAAACCTTACCTTACCCTTCTTTCCGACTACTAAAATTCACAATGGGACTGTTTCCCTACAACCTAAGATACCTTCCTCCAACCCTATTCTGTCACAAACACGTACATCCCTGCATGTGTGACGACTGTCATTTACTTTATAAAAAAAAAAAACTAACCATATGGACTCACTGTCCCGTACCAAATACGTACATCACAGATAGTCTGCACGCGCACGACACCCGCGTCGAGAACCATGACTCGTAACGAAAGTGAAAAGACACCAATATAAGTTGAATGGTCACGACCGTACTCCAAAATAAACCCCTCGACTACCAATTAGCCTTGGCCCTACTGTACAGTTAACCGATTCCAATGCTGTGCAGGTCAACTCCGAAATCATTAATCAATTTCAACGAACTACTACTATTTACAACTGAAAATTGAGCACAATCCCTTTACGATTCACGCAGACACATCTGCACCTGACTCATACTATGATCCTCAACAAAATGCAACCTCGTATTTCCTTCTTACTGACCCCCCTGAAATTAAAAATGAACTGATCACAACCAATATCCACATCACCGTCCATCAACGGTTATTATATCGAACCCCGTTGTCTAGCCAAACTGTCACATGACAATCGAACTCAGGAACAATAATAATAATAACGAACCCTTAATAATAGGAACCACTATGTACACTATTTACAGAATATACAGGAAAGAGGTACCCAAAACAAACGGCTGACAAAAAGCTTCAATCACAGAACCAAGACGACATCATTTCCAGACAACCAGTATACGCAACAAACATAATACAACTAAACACAGCATTAGACAACTACAGTACAACTCGCCATAATACAAAACAACATGACGAATGACACCACCATGAACCTAACAATCACCAACCTGGACAGACAGACGTTCAACCACACCAGTTCTGCAACTGGCTGAAGTGGCTGCCAACAGAGACAACACAGAACCCGGCACAGGCCAAGGGCACACCAGACCCGACGAGGACCTGGCACTAACTATGACTCGAAGTCACTCAGCTCAACTAACGGCGCTACTGCCGCAACTACAAGGCGCGTCCACTCCGACGAACACCAGGGACCGAAGTGAAGCTACCCAACGCATTCCACCCTGGTCGGACTTAAACGAACTCTACTCACAACACAAAACAGCGATTGGTCAGAGCAGCGTATCCCTCCGCAGAGCTGACACGCCGGACCAACGAACTAGTTGTTGCTCGTGCAATAACACGACAATTTACCACAAACAACTCACAGACTTGACAACACCAACAACAGCCGATATCCTGCCCCGCCTTCTCTGGTGTAGAACCAAAGTAACAAAAGGGTAACAATCGGGAATGGAACCAACCTCCCGTTTCCATCCCTTCAATAAGTGAAGATTGGAACCCAAAATTTATTGTATGTCTTATTTCCCAGCACCCTACTAGCCTAACCTTCCACCTTAACCAAAACCCCCAATCTTACACACGCACACTCGCACACACACATTTTACACATATGCACACGCACACGCGCACATGCTCTCTATTTCCGAATTACCATTACTCCAAACACATGGACGGCTGATTTACTACCACCAAATTAGGGAGTGAGGGGGAGGGGGGTGAGAGGATAAGGAAGGTGGGGAGAGAATGACAAATAGTCGCGACTTGACGCAAAATTTTATTGCTCGTACATCTGGGAGAGAAGGAAGGAGAAAAAGGGTTGGCATAGATTAGAAATTTGTGTGAGACACATGGGATACAGAAAGGGGGGGGGGGGGGGGGGGGGGGAGGGCTGTTTTTGTACAATTTGTACAAGAGGGTGGCTGCTTGGGCCCGATCTGATGAGTTGTCAAGTGACTCGTCACAGGTGTGGTGGTGTGCGTGTGCCAAGCTAAAAATGAAAGTCGGCCAGCCAATCAGAAAAACACACATTTTTTCAATAAAATTCAGGACAGGTAACTTATTCACAGAAACCAATAATATCGAAGGAAACAATTCTACCTGACAAGTCTTGATCTGGCAAGTTAGTGTAAGAACACACACACACACACACACACACACACACACACACATTTCGAAAATATATATATAAGATGCATGGGTGGTAGCGTGGTGCGGGGAGTGGGTGGTGGGTGGAGTCATTCTGGTGTATGTCAGAATAACTCCCCTGGAGTCAAACTGAAGCAAAGAAGGAGCTAGGTTTTTATATTCTAGTTTAACTCTCAGGGAGTGAAAATGTACAAATGAACAGTTTAACTCCCTGGAGTTAAACCATTCGGGGTGTTAAAACTTTTGGTCACACCCGGGTTACCGCCAGGGAAGAGGGGGCTGGCTCCACTAAAGGCCTTGCTACATGCAATGTATCAACTCTATAGTTCTGTGGCATTTTGATTGAAAAATAGTGTTGAGGATGCCTTGGAAGGGGAAGCGGGACGGTTTTGTTTGTTTGTTTGTTTGTTTTTAACTCAAGGAACCATTATTAGGGGAATCCGCTAAAAGGTAGCGTGTTAAGACAAAAGAATTCATTGTGCGTGCAAATAATTCGTTTTGTATGTAACAGAAACGTTTTCTTCTTGTATATGATTGTTGTTGATTCCATCATCAGAAACAGCTGTCGTGGCCCCTGGTCCTAAAACTGAGTGTCCAGACCAGCCGCCGGGGGCGAAGTGGTTAGCGTCGCGGACTCCCGGCTGGGAGGTTGTGGGTTCGATTCCATCGGTCATGTCAGATTTTTCTGCCCCGACGGCATCTTACCCGGAGTTCAGTTTGCGACAGGCTCAGTTTGGAACACTGAGGCCACACAGGGGAGTTTTATCCACTGAATGGATGCGTCTCTGGGAGTGTTGCTTACATTTCCCGACCAACACTGCACGTGTCTGTATTTCTCGGTCCTGGCTGACGCCGGGATATGTTATGAAAGGAAGCGTAGAGTACATCCCTGTCATGCAGTCTCAGACCGGATGGAAATCTGTAGCATCATCTTCATCATCCTCATTATTTATCGATCAACACTTTTGAAAAAAATCAAATTCTGTGGCCCTTCATGCCCTTCTCTCATGGTGCCCTCATTTTTGATGCCCTCTCCACGTCTGTGGCCTTGGTTTGGTTCCGCGAGGGTCACCGGTATCGCGGCGAGTCCATGGGGCTATCGTTTGATGGACGTGGTGGCGCCGTCCAGAGGGAGAGCTCACTCATGCCGGCTCCGCGACTGAACAATTTTGTCGCCAGTGGGGGCTTAGTAGGTGATGTCCTGCGTATGTTGGATCAGAACAGGCGCCCCTGAACACCACCGAAGCGATCGGCAGCAGTGCAGTGTCTCCTCTGGTGTGTTGCCTCTTGACGACTTGACATCGACAGTTCCCTGTGGATTGCCGGTGTGGAGGCTGCGGCGGACCGGGCCGGGCTGTGGCTGTGTACGGGGTGTCGAAATGAGCGGCGTGGGTGCACTGCCTCTGAGGTGGCACAGAAGATGGGGAAAAGAAAAAAAAAAGAAAAAGAAAAAAAACCTAGAAATACTGTGTGTCCATGTGACGCCGCTGACGGAGGGGGGGTGGGTGGGAGTGGGGTGTGGGGCTGAAAACGAAGTGCCATCGATCAGCCTGTTGGATAAACATGGCGCTGTTTTGAACAAAATCGATCGTGCCGATTTGTGTGTGTGTGTGTGTGTGTGTGTGTGTGTGTGTGTGTGTGTGTGTGTGTGTGTGTTTTCCCCTCTTTACTAATTCATCTTGCTTCTTTTGTCTCTCGTGTTCACTCTAAACACCCTCGAATACAGTGACATGGAGGCCTAAGAGGTCTTGTTCAGCGCAAAGACCACAAAAGAAAGACCTCCCTGGGCAGCGCTCTTTCTCCAACTCACCGACGAATGAAATGGTCGGATACACCAGACAGGGCAGGAAAGACGAGAAAGGAGATAAGACTTAGAACACAAACAAACCCTCACGCTTTGTTTGAAACGCAGAATACAAGTCCACCACACTGTCCATGAGTAATAGAAATAATTATAGACTTGCATGGTATGCCTAGTTATGAGAAAAAAATGTGTAAATAAACAAATGTATGAATATATAAATAATAAGATAGAAAGAGATTACAAGGGTGGGGGAAAGGGAGGATGGGGTCCCACGTTTACGCACAAAAATAAGTTTTAAACATGTAGGAAAAGAGAGGTGGGGGGGGGGGGGGGCGGGGGGGGGGGGGGGGGGGGGGGGGGGGGGGGGGGCATGGGAGGAAGATAAAAAGGGAAGGAGGAACGAAATTAGCTCGAATACAGTAAAATTCCGAAGGCGTTTTTACACCAATAGGGGAAGGAGACGAAATTAGCTCGGACTACAGTAAATTCGAAGGCGTTTTACACCAATATGGGAACGAGACGAAATTAGCTCGACTACAGTAATTCCAAAGGCGTTTTAACCAGCTGCGAAGAGTTTATGGAAACTGGACAAATCAACGTGACACAGATATTCGTACTTCGAGATAAGAGAGTGTGTGTGTGTGTGTGTGGGGGGGGGGGGGGGGGGGGGGGGGAGGGGAGGGGGGGAGGGGTAGGTGGAGACGAAAGCCATTTTTTTTTTATCTAAAATGGCTTGTTTCGTTTAAACCTCTTTAATGTGGTTGAACGAAAAATGTTGCTGGGTGTTTGGGGGGGGGGGAAGG
>CM031614.1:80545843-80548343 GCA_018398815.1 Conus ventricosus
CAAAAATTCAAGCGATTGGAACTCAGATGCAGCGTATCCCTCCGCAGAGCTGACAGTGGAACCAACGAACTAGTGTTGCTCGTGCAATAACCGACAATTTACCACAACAACTCACAGACTTGACAACCCAACAACAGCCGATATCTGCCCCGCCTTCTGGTGTAGAACCAAAGTAACAACAAGGGTAACAATCGGAATGGAACCAACCTCCCGTTTCCATCCCTTCAATAGTGAAGATTGGAACCCCAGAATATTGTATGTCTTATTCCCAGCACCCTACCTAGCCTAACCTTCCACCTTAACCAAAACCCCCAATCTTACACACGCACATCGACACACACATATACACATATGCACACGCACACGCGCACATGCTCTCTATTTCCGAATTACCATTACTCAAACACATGGACGGTGATTTACTACCACCAAATTAGGGAGTGAGGGGGGAGGGGGGTGAGAGGATAAGGAAGGTGGGGGAGGGAATGACAAATAGTCGCGACTTGACGCAAAATTTTATTGACTCGCTACATTGGGAGAGAAGGAAGGAGAAAGAAAGGGTTGGATAGATTAGAAATTTGTGTGAGGACACATGGGATACAGAAAGGGGGGGGGGGGGGGGGGGGGGGGGGGGGGGGGGGGGGGGGAGGGCTGTTTTTGTACAATTTGTACAAGAGGGTGGCTGCTTGGGACCGATCTGATGAAGTTGTCAAGTGACTCGTCACAGGTGTGGTGGTGTGTGCGTGTGCCAAGCTAAAAATGAAAGTCGGCCAGCCAATCAGAAAAACACACATTTTTTCAATAAAATTCAGGACAGGTAACTTATTCACAGAAACCAATAATATCGAAGGAAACAATTCTACCTGACAAGTCTTGATCTGGCAAGTTAGTGTAAGACACACACACACACACACACACACACACACACACACACACATTTCGAAAATATATATATAAGATGCATGGGTGGTAGCGTGGTGCGGGGAGTGGGTGGTGGGTGGGAGTCATTCTGGTGGTATGTCAGAATAACTCCCCTGGAGTCAAACTGAAGCAAAGAAGGAGCTAGGTTTTTATATTCTAGTTTAACTCTCAGGGAGTGAAAATGTACAAATGAACAGTTTAACTCCCTGGGAGTTAAACCATTCGGGGTGTTAAAACTTTTGGTCACACCGGCTTACCGCCAGGAAGAGGGGCTGGCTCCACTAAAGGCCTTGCTACATGCAATGTATCAACTCTATAGTTCTGTGGCATTTTGATTGAAAAATAGTGTTGAGGATGCCTTGGAAGGGGAAGCGGGACGGTTTTGTTTGTTTGTTTGTTTGTTTTTAACTCAAGGAACCATTATTAGGGGAATCCGCTAAAAGGTAGCGTGTTAAGACAAAAGAATTCATTGTGCGTGCAAATAATTCGTTTTGTATGTAACAGAAACGTTTTTCTTCTTGTATATGATTGTTGTTGATTCCATCATCAGAAACAGCTGTCGTGGCCCCTGGTCCTAAAACTGAGTGTCCAGACCAGCCGCCGTGGCGAAGTGGTTAGCGTCGCGGACTCCCGGCTGGGAGGTTGTGGGTTCGATTCCCATCGGTCATGTCAGATTTTTCTGCCCCGACGGCATCTTACCCGGAGTTCAGTTTGCGACAGGCTCAGTTTGGAACACTGAGGCCACACAGGGGAGTTTCATCCACTGAATGGATGCGTCTCTGGGAGTGTTGCTTACATTTCCTGACCAACACTGCACGTGTCTGTATTTCTCGGTCCTGGCTGACGCCGGGATATGTTATGAAAGGAAGCGTAGAGTACATCCCTGTCATGCAGTCTCAGACCGGATGGAAATCTGTAGCATCATCTTCATCATCCTCATTATCATCGATCAACACTTTTGAAAAAATCAAATTCTGTGGCCCTTCATGCCCTTCTCTCATGGTGCCCTCATTTTTGATTGCCCTCTCCACGTCTGTGGCCTTGGTTTGGTTCCGCCGAGGGTCACGGTATCGGCGAGTCCATGGGGCTATCGTTTGATGGACGTGTGGCGCCGTCCAGAGGAGAGCTCACTCATGCCGGCTCCGCGACTGAACAATTTTTGTCGCCAGTGGGGGGCTTAGTAGGTGATGTCCTGCGTATGTTGGATCAGAACAGGCGCCACTGAACACCACCGAAGCGACTCGCGCAGCAGTGCAGTGTCTCCTCTGGTGTGTTGCCTCTTGACGACTTGACATCGACAGTTCCCTGTGGATTGCCGGTGTGGAGGCTGCGGCGGACCGGGCCGGGCTGTGGCTGTGTACGGGGTGTCGAAATGAGCGGCGTGGGTGCACTGCCTCTGAGGTGGCACAGAAGATGGGGAAAAGAAAAAAAAAGAAAAAGAAAAAAAACCTAGAAAATACTGTGTGTCCATGTGACGCCGCTGACGGAGGGGGTGGGGGTGGGAGTGGGGGTGGGCTGAAAACGAAGTGCCATCGATCAGCCTGTTGGATAAACATGGCGCTGTTTTGAACAAAATCGA
>CM031614.1:80553343-80567608 GCA_018398815.1 Conus ventricosus
GACAAAAACAACGGACATTTGCGGTCTGTCCTAAAGCCTCCAAAGGGGTTCTGTTGCAGTGCCCTGATAGGGGTCAAAGGGCAAATCTGCCTGGAGCTGGAGAGGGGGGGGGGGGGGGTGCTAAAACTTGAAAACTACATAAATGAAAAAAATGTTTCATCAAAAACAAATGTATTTGAATTCTACAATCATATGCGGGTAACCAGTGTAAGATAAATGTCTGGAAGGCTGAAGTCCTGGAATCGCCAATGGCTGAGTTTTCCTTTTTTTTATGTTTCTTAGCTCTGTTGTTTCAAAAGACAGCTTTACAATAAATGTTCACTTTTCCAAAGCATGACTTGTGCAGTATTTATTTCTGTGTCATGGGGATCAATCGCTAACAACACTGGAGGGGTTTCCGGTGATGCTATGATGTTACCAAATGACCCCAGAGTTGAACTGTTCAGCTAAAGCCAGCACCACTTTTTATCACTGGTCATGTGCACAGAGGCGGATCGATGACCTTTTTTCTCTTTTTTTTTTTTTTTTCACTTTTTTCTTTCCATTTTTGTTGTTGTTGTTGTTTTTGTCGGTTGGATCCGTTAGCTGATGGAGTCGTAGCACAGCTGACAGTGTCCTTTTCCAAACTGCCTGATCTTCACCATGGACTCGTCTCTTTATCACCAAACTGCCTGATCTTCACCATGGACTCGTCTCTTTATCACCAAACTGCCTGATCTTCACCATGGACTCGTCTCTTTATCACCAAACTGCCTGATCTTCACCATGGACTCGTCTCTTTATCACCAAACTGCTGATCTTCACCATGGACTCGTCTCTTTATCACCATTTTCTTTCTTTTGTTTGCTTTTCTCTGCCTCAGTCTTCCTTCAAAATCGGAATGCTCCGGCAAATTTTAATCTATTAACTTTGTGCTTCATGCGAGAGTTCTTCTCTTTCTCACGCACCGTTCACATCTAGCTGTTGAAAATACGGTGATTGGCGATTTGTCCTAGCGGTTATTAAGCGGCTGAATCCAGCACGCAGTGTGACATGTTTTTAAACCAAGTAAGAATCCTACACGTTCGAGAACACGGATCAATCGTTGACCACCAACGGAAAGCACATCTGTCACATGCGTACACGTCAGAAGTTTTCTATACAGATTTATGCGACTCTGAAAGTTGGTCCCTGAGGCTCCCAAAATGTAGGAAACCCGTCAAACGAAACTAAACTGCATAAAATAAACAAAAACAGACGTCACGAAAACTGCCAAGACAACATTAGACTAAGTATAACTATACCGGCCTACGCTAGACGAGAGACTAGACTGGATTTGACTGAGCGAGATCGCACAAGATAGTGTATCAGTATGCATGCATTATGTTACGAATGGAAATTAAGAAACAAAGAATATACACGGAAAACAGAGATGAGTTTAATACTCCTGAGAACTCGCGAGGTGGCTAGCTGGTGGCTAGCTTTTTTTTTTTTTTTTTTTTTTTCAATAGCAGCGAGAGATTTTAGAGACGAGGGGGTGTAATTTAACGAGCGCAAGGCAAACTCTTATTCGCTATGTGACTACTTCTTCAAGCTCTTCTTCTTGTTGAAGGGCCAACGGTTTGATCGTTTAACACGTCAGTCAGTGAACGTTACTACTGTTCGTGCGCCAGTTACAGAACGTTTCAAATGTCGGCAATATTTTTGACTCGGATGCCAGAGAACCCCGAGCGTTTAGCGAACTTGGCCTATTCAAAGCCCCACCCGCCGCTGCGTGTTAGGGAACGACACTCGCAAGGCAAGGCAAGAATTCTCGCCGCCTCGCCTCTGTGAAACGCGTTTCTGGTGTGGGATCTTCTCCCGCGACGCGTTTCAACAGTTGTGTGCCGCATTCTCTGTGTCTTATTTGCAAGGAATTTCACAAAATCGAATGAATCAGGAAGGCCGAAGTATAAGTTAATATTCATGGTTTTTTTTAAAAAAAAGAGGTGGGGGGGGGGGGGGTATTAAAAAGGCGACGTTTCAACCGCCTATACAGTCTCTGATTCAGTTTCTATGCCGTTTATCATCCACCTTTTCTTCCATACAAACAAGGTCAAAGTTTATCATCCACTTTTTCTTCCATACAAACACGGTAAAAGTTGTATAATATGCCGTTTATCATCCACCTTTTCTTCCATACAAACAAGGTCAAAGTTTATCATCCACTTTTTCTTCCATACAAACACGGTAAAAGTTGTATAATATGCCGTTTATCATCCACCTTTTCTTCCATACATACAAGGTCAAAGTTTATCATCCACTTTTTCTTCCATACAAACAAGGTCGAAGTTGTGTTAAAGGTCAAATCAATGTCAAACAGGAAATGGTTTCGGAATTCTGCCCAGCCATCAAGTTTGTCCTCATGTACCAAAAATAGTGACGTCATCAGACAAGCCGCACAGAACCCGCGGCATTGTGACTCTCATGTGAAAACTACAGCGCGCTGTCGCCATTTGTATCCCGTCACGTGGCATTGTCACTCTCATGTGAACACTACAGCGCGCTGTCGCCATTTGTATCCCGTCACGTGAACGTGACACGCCATTTAGCCAATACCGTGTTGCATGCAAGCACGGCTGTTGGGACAGGACGACGTAGCGTATCGGTCAACGCTATCTATGAGAAACAGAGAGAGGGGGGGGGGGGGGGGGGCTCATCCATAACAATACACTATGCATGCACGTGCTGTGAATGGAAATACACCTAAAAAGATTTAGGGACACTTTCAAAATAAATCGTCACATACATTAAACACACATATCGCTTCCCGGACCTTAAAAATGATATAATATATATATTACAAATCTCACTTATTGATTATTCGTCCATCTCTATTTTCATTTATGCATTTGTTTCATTTTAAATTTACATGTCATCTTATATTGCCTTATCCGTTTATCTATTTCAGCCATGTTGTGAAGAATTATGCACAAGCAAGTCAGCTGACAAGTTGGAAGAAATGGGGTCAAAGTTCGAAGTTGCAGACGGGGATGAATGGTCCAATGAACAAATCATTGATCTCGTGATCTAAACGTCCTCAGCCCCATCCCCGCTTGTGATGGTCAGCTGATGCTCCACTCGCAGTCCATCCCCGCTTGTGATGGTCAGTGATGCTCACTCGCAGTCCATCCCGCTTGTGGTGGTCAGCTGATGCTCCACTCGCAGTCAATCCCCGCTTGTGATGGTCAGCTGATGCTCCACTCGCAGTCCATCCCCGCTTGTGGTGGTCATGCTGATGCTCCACTCGCAGTCAATCCCCGCTTGTGATGGTCAGCTGATGCTCCACTCGGTCAATCCCGCTTGTGATGGTCAGCTGATGCTCCACTCGGTCAATCCCCGCTTGTGATGGTCAGCTGATGCTCCACTCGGTCAATCCCCGCTTGTGGTGGTCAGCTGATGCTCCACTCGGTCAATCCCCGCTTGTGATGGTCAGCTGATGCTCCACTCGGTCAATCCCGCTTGTGATGGTCAGCTGATGCTCCACTCAGTCAATCCCCGCTTGTGATGGTCAGCTGATGCTCCACTGGCAGTCCATCCCCGCTTGTGATGGTCAGCTGATGCTCCACTCGCAGTCCATCCCGCTTGTGGTGGTCAGCTGATGCTCCACTCGGTCAATCCCGCTTGTGGTGGTCAGCTGATGCTCCACTCGGTCAATCCCGCTTGTGATGGTCAGCTGATGCTCCACTGGCAGTCCATCCCTGCTTGTGGTGGTCAGCTGATGCTCCACTCGGTCAATCCCCGCTTGTGATGGTCAGCTGATGCTCCACTGGCTGTCCATCCCGCTTGTGGTGGTCAGCTGATGCTCCACTCGGTCAATCCCGCTTGTGATGGTCAGCTGATGCTCCACTGGCAGTCCATCCCGCTTGTGGTGGTCAGCTGATGCTCCACTCGATCAATCCCCGCTTGTGGTGGTCATCTGATGCTCCACTCGCAGTCCATCCCCGCTTGTGATGGTCAGCTGATGCTCTACTCACAGTCAATATCCCTTACGGGACCTGCGGATGAGACGTGTTTTCGTGCGCTCTGCAAAGATGTTCTCAACCTTTACCTTGTGACAAAGTAGGACTATCACGTTTATTTTCAAAATGTATAGTATCTTGCTGAACAATTAAATAGTGGGGAAAAAGTAGATTAACAATTCTTCCATCATTATAGTAATGGTTTGGCAAAGATTTAAAATGTGTTTTTAAAAAATATGTTTATTATGAAAACCATTTACTGGCTGCATCAGGTAACCCTCGCAATCCCTCTCGAAGGCAGATCTATATGCATCACCTGCTCCTAGGCCTTTCGTCTGCTGGATCGGAACTCATCAGGGAAACGCGGCTGAATGTGTCTGGTCTCCTGGCGTCAAATAGAGACACACCACAGTCCGTAATTCTGTGGTGTTCTCACCACCAAGGATTCAAAAAAGAATCCAACAGCACCCCCAAAGCAGCCAGTGAAGGGTAGTAGAATAAAATAAAACGGAAGTGTGGAGAGGTAAAAAGTTGCTGAAAAACTAAAAGCATTATGCAAACAGTACAAAATGTAGGGGACAATCTTTGAACCTATGCTTGTGGATCAATTTAAGGATGCAAGGGAGATTTTTTTTAAATGGAACAGTCTCAGTGGTCAGCTCAGCTGTTCAATAACCCAAGCATTGTCAGCAGCTAAGAATTGTGTAGAACAACCTTTACTTGGATCTCCTAAGAGATGCAATCGCCCACTGATTGACCAAACAATATAATGCTGAACAATTAAGTAGTGGGGGGAAAACAAGTTTAGGTTAACAATTCTTCCTCATTATAGTAATGGCTTGGCAAAGATTTAAAGTGTGTAGAAAAAAGTATATTATGAAATGAAAACCCTTCACTAGCTGCATGAGGGAACCATCGCAATCCTCTCGAAGGCAAACCTATATTACTATCTTCATAGATTCCTTCGAGTCAAAAGAAGCTCTCTTTAAGTTATTATTTGTATTATCTCGTATGTTTCAAAAGAAACTTTTCAACCAGATCGAGGCCGAAACAAGAACTGATCACCGCGAGAAGAGCGTAAACACGTGTGTCATGGCTGAAATTCCGTGCCAGGTGAAGTTGGGTGCAGGCAGTGCCAGACGATGTAGTAGGCCCTGGGTGTTTCATGCAGACACTCTTCATGCCAGGTGAAGTTGTAGGCCCTGGGTGTTTCATGCAGACGCTCTTCATGCCAGGTGAAGTTGTAGGCCCTGGGTGTTTCATGCAGACGCTCTTCATGTCAGGTGAAGTTGTAGACCCTGGGTGTTTCATGCAGACGCTCTTCATGTCAGGTGAAGTTGTAGGCCCTGGGTGTTTCATGCAGACGCTCTTCATGTCAGGTGAAGTTGTAGGCCCTGGGTGTTTCATGCAGACGCTCTTCATGCCAGGTGAAGTTGGGTGCAGGCATTGAAGACAATGTAGTAGGCCCTGAGTGTTTCATGCAGACGCTCTTCGAAAGTGTATTTGCTTTTCATGTCGTTTACATGAGACGTAGCATATGCTTTGCAAACTGACTTACGCGACGGAACACTCTGTAAAAGTGCCGGGAAATATTTTGTTACATTGCGGTTCAAAAGAGGAGAGAGGGAGAAAAGCGGGGCAGGGGGGGGGGGGGGGGGGGGGGGACATGTAGGGAGAAACGAGTAATGTAATCGTGTACATAGTATGTGATGCTAGTAAGAGAACTGAAGAATATATAAAGGCGCTGAAACTAACGTGGATAACTATTAAGGAAAATACTAACCAAAAAGGCAAAATGGGTAGTAACGTTGCTGTCACAACAAGCAAATTTCTTATTGTTGTCTGAAAATTGTGTTTGACCAGCCGCCGTGGCGAAGTGGTTAGCGTCGAGGACTCCCGGCTGGGAGGTCGTGGGTTCGAATCCATCAGAAGTCATGTGGGTTTTTCTGCACCGACCGGCTCCTACCCAGAGTTGAGTTTGCTGCGGACTCAGTTGGGAAGACTGGGACCACACAGTCGAGTTTCATCCACTTAATGGATGCGTTTCTGAGAGTGTTGCTCAAATTTCCTGACCAACACTGCAGGTGCCTGTATCTCTCGGGCCTGGTTGACGCCGGGATATATTATGAAAGGAAGCGTAGAGTACAGCCCTGTCATGTAGTCTCAGACCGAAATGGAAATCCGTAGCATCATTCTAATCATCCTCATTCTCATTGATCAGCATTTTAAAAAAATGTCTCAAATTCTGTGGCCCTTCATGCTCTGCTCTCATGGTGACCTCAGTTTCGATGTCCTCTCCACGTCTGTGGCTTTGGTTTGGTTCCGTCGGGGTCACCGGTATCGGCGAGTCCATGGGGTCTGTCGGTGGACGGACGTGGTGGCGCCCTCCGGAGGGAGAGCTCACTCACACCGGCTCCGCGACTAAGCAATTATTGTCGTCAGTAGGGGGCTTAGTAGGTGGTGTCCTGCATATGTTAGATCAGAACAGGCGCCACTGAACACCACCGAAGTGACTCGGCAGCAGTGCAGTGTCTCCTCCGGTGGGTTGCCTCTTAACGACTTGAAATTGACTGCTCCTTGTGGATTGCTGGTGCCGGGGCTGCGGCGGGGCTGACCGGGCTGTGGCTGTGGACGGGGTGTCGGAATGAGCGGTGTGGGTACACTGCGTCTGATGTGGCGCAGAGGTTGGGACAGCACAAAAAAAAATGTGTTTGTTTCTTTTGTTGTTGTAATAATTGTTGTATTTTTTAAATAAAGATTGTATTGTCTAGCAGAATTTAACATGCAAGAAAGGTTCATATCGCGCACATACATGCAGGCACACACGCGCACACACACACACACACACACACACACACACACACACACACACACACACACACACACACACACACACACACACACGTGCGCACACACACACATGCATGCATGTGCACACACACACACACACACACACACACACACACACACACACACCACGCACGCACGCACGCACGCACACACGCACGCACGCACGCACGCACGCACGCGCGCGCGCGCACACACATGCCTGCGCGCACACACACGTGCACGCACACACACACACACACACACACACACACACACACACACACACACACACACACACACACACACACACACACACATGCGCCCACGCACACACATGGGCCCATGCCCACACATTATATACACACGTGTACATCCATTACACACAACAACAACAAGAATTGGTAAGTAGGCACTCAAAGTCTGACCAGCACATTGGGCTAATGCGTAGGTCAGACATCCGCTGAGTCGTAGCCATGAGATCCTCTTCTTCAATTGTCTCATCTTTATTGTTAATTCATTTATCCATCAGCTTCAAATCATGCGTAGAGTGGTCTCAAAACTTAGCGGATGTGGTGTAACGTACATGGACTAGTCCGCACGCAGTGACGCCTCATTGATGAAACTGGACACTGAATCAGTCTAAACGCTCATCTGTTTAATCTACGTCGCCTCATTAAACGTAGGTCTTAGGCCTACTCTCGTCCTCTACGAATTATAGGAAGGCGGGCCTACCGAAGTTTCAGCGTTACACAAATCTTAACACTGGCACAGTAGTTTTCTACTTGGAGATTTTGATATACACACTCAAACAACATAAACAACTAACATATTGACACCTGACAAACGACCAGCTGTTGTGCAACAGTGAATGATTGTGTATCCCTTTATGAAAGCCACTCCCTCTTACACACACACAAGAGCGCGCGAACCCACAGCGACATTCATCTCGTCTGCCCAGGCAAAATCAGTTCGCTAGTTTCAGCGTGTGTGTGTGTGTGTGTGTGTGTGTGTGTGTGTGTGTGTGTGTGTGAGTCGTGTCCAGTGCGTTTCTACATAAATATGCTTTCTCTGTGTCCGTTCACTAAATCTTAAGCTTTCTCTTTTGTCTCTGCATTTGTCTGTCTCCCTGTTTGTTTCCCGTTTGTCTGTCTGGTTGTTTTTTTTTTTTGTTTGTTTTTTTTGGCATAACGATGTGTGTGTTTCTGTGTGTGTGTGTGTGTGTGTGTGTGTGTGTGTGTGTGTGTGTGTGTGTGTGTGTGTGTGTGTGGTGTGCGTGCGTGGTGTGTGTGCGTGTGTGTGCGTGTGTGTGTGTGTGGGGGGGGGGGGGGGGGGGGGGGGGGGGGAGGGGGGGGGGGGGGGGGGGGGGGGGGGGGGGGGGTAAGGGGAACCTGGTTCAAAGGCTAATCGCCAGTAAATGTTTAAATACAAAGGTAGATAACTCTAGCAAAATAGTTTTTGTGAAAAAAAAAATTAGCATTTTGTGATTATAGTAATGGTGGTGGGCGCCGATTTACATCTTTCGTTTTATTTTCAACTAAAGACAAATGTTTTAAAGAAGACTGAAAGAGTGGGAACCAACAGTGGAGGCCGGATAGGTCAGTTGGTAGAGCGCCGGACTCGTGATCTGGGGTTGCGGGTTCGAATTTCGGTATAGGGGGATTTTTCCCTAGGAGTTAACATTGGTTCTGACTCCATTCCCATATAGTCGTTCGGATGGGACTATAAACCGAGGTCTAGTCTGTGTCACATGCACTAAGATCATACACGGACTCTAAAGATCCCGATGCTCATGTCCTAAGACGGGTGAGTACCGGCTACACGAAAATACACAATGCATGCAACCTGTGTGCCAGAATAGTCTACGTGAAGACTGTGGGCACGGGGCAGGTTAAACATCCCCATCTGGAAGAAGGAGGAAGAAGAAGAACAAACAAAAATCTCTAACAATGAATTTCCGATGCGCTGCTCATAAGAGTAGGCTCCCCTGTTATTTTTTAATTCTAAAACTATATTTTTATAAAGATTTTAAATTTTTAAAAATTTTTGAATTATTTTAATAAAGAATAGGAAATAACAAAATGTTTTATAACTGTGCAAATAACACAATGAACAAACATTGTTTGAAAAAAAAAAAAGCAATTATTGTGCATTTTGGTTTGCAAGCCGGATTATGTGGTTGTCGTATAATTCTTAATAGCCGTTACAACTCGTTTTTCATTAGTTGGATTAACTACTATAAACTCTCTGATTATTTGTCAAGCGGTTACGTTAACCGCTTTCAATATTTATGTAGGCCTACCGGACACCTAGGTTTACGCCACTTTAACCGATTCCCATCAATTAAGCCACAAACCCATTTTTGTCTAATCAAGGGCGCGTGAACGGACGAAAATGCACGTCAAAATGCCCAACCACATAGGCAAAAATCTGCAAGTTCGTTTTATCTGTCCAGCGATCTTGATAAACTTGTGCCAACAACACAAAAGCTCTGCAAAAAAAAAAAAAATTACACAAGAGTCATGTTGCCAAGATCCCTGGCTAGAGGTAATTTTTTTTACTTAAACGATATATATTAAAATCGGAAATGAAATGAGGTAGGGAACAGTAAACGATAAACAAGTGGGGTATGTTTTGCTCCCATAAGGAAACCTAACACAGAGTAACTTTTATTCAAGACTGGCACAGCCTTTTAAACTTGAATAAAGTCAAACAAATACATAGACGAACAATTTAATAGTGGGGGGAAAAAAACAAGCGCAGGCCAACAACTGAACTGTCTGGCAAAGATTTGGACTCGAGGGGAGGGGAGAGGGGAGTTTGAAGATGGAGAAACTGGGAAAATGAAATTAAAAAAAAAAAAAAAAAGTTACAGATATGAAAAGTCTTCTCTAGCTGCATAAGAGAACCATCGTAATCCCTTTTGAAGGCAGATATATTTGTATTGTCTGCTCCGAGGCCTTTCGCCCGCTGGATCGGGACTCATCAGGGAGACACGGCTGGTTGTGTCTGCGCTCCCGGCGTCAAATAGAGACACACCACAGTCCATAATACTGTGGTGTTCTCACCACCATGGGTGCAAAAAAGAATCCAATAGCACCCCCAGAGCAGCCAGCGAAGAGTAGTAAATGCAACCAAACGAAAGTGTGGGGAGGAAAAAAAGTTGCTGTAAAACTAAAGACATTATGCAAATAATATAAAATGTAGAGGACAGTCTTTGAGCCTACGCCTGAGGATAATAATAATAATAATAATAATAATAAATCGAGCTTATATAGCGCTCTTCGATGAGAGAAGACTCATCCTCAGAGCGCTTTACAATACAGGAAAAATAAAAGTTTCCATTAACATTGCACAATATTAGGAAAAAGGCATCAAAACAATAGGTCACAAAGCAAGCACTAAAACAGATGCACAAGCCACATCCCCCTCCCACTCTATCCCCCCCCCCCCCCCCCCCCCCACACACCACACACACACACACACCCCGCCACCCCCCACACACGACATTATATGAACAACGCTCGACAAGAATTTGGGAATAGAAGAAAAGAACCAACCCCCATCCCCACCCCCACCCTCACCCGCCTCCAATTTCGTGAACACTGCACGGATACAATATAAAACATTGCAGAAGGGGAGCACCCACACCCACACACACACAGGGCAAACTCAACACGAAGCAACAAAAACCCACGCGCGTAAACGCACACACACGAACACACACACGCAAAAGCACACAAGCATTCAGGCACGGAAGCGCACGTGCACATACAAGAGGCGAAAGGATGGAGAATGCATGGGAAACACGCATTAACTCGTACGCTATGAAGAAAGACAAAAAGACTTCTGAAAGAGATGCGTTTTGAGACCAGATTTGAACGCAGAGAGAGTCTGTGAAGAGCGGAGCTGGGAGGGGAGGGAGTTCCAGACAAGGGGGGCTTGATAACTGAAAGAACGTAGGCCAAAGGATTTCAGTTTCATGCGGGGAAGCTTGAGAAGTTTGTCACTGCTAGAGCGGAGAGTGCGAGAGGGTTGATAAGTGACAAGTATGTTGGAAAGATAAGCAGGCAATGTTTCATCAAAGTGTCGGAAGGCAAGTGTTGCGAGTTTATACTGAATGCGCGCATGAATGGGAAGCCAATGTAGTCTAACTAACAGAGGTGTAGTGTGGGTTCTTTTGGACATTTGGAAAACAAGTCTGGCTGCATTGTTTTGTATACGTTGAAGTCGGTTTATATCGACAGTGGGAAGACCGGCAAGAATACTGTTACAGTAGTCGAGTTTTGACATGATGAGGGAACAGATAAGGATCCACCCAAAGATGCAAGGGAGATCAAAAGACAAACACACAGACGGACAGAAACAAATACAAATAACCTCAATTTAATCAAAGCAAAATCGGAAATGAAATGAGGTAGGGAACAGTAAACGATAAACAGTAAACAAGTGGGGTATGTTTTGCTCCCATAAGGAAACCTAACACAGAGTAACTTTTATTCAAGACTGGCACAGCCTTTTAAACTTGAATAAAGTCAGTCAAATACATAGACGAACAATCTAATAGTGGGGGAAAAAAACAAGTGCTGTGTTAGGTTTTCTTATGGGAGCAAAAAATACCCCACTTGTTTACTGTTTATCGTTTACTGTTCCCTACCTCATTTCATTTCTGAAAAATAAATAAGTAAAAAAAAAAAACACGTCAAGAACATGAAAAGAATAATAGCTATTTGTGATCAATAATATAGCTGGTGGGCATCGATCTACACGTTCTGTTTCACTTTCAATGAAAGGCAAATGTTTAGGAGAAATTATAGTGGGAAAAAAAAACCTCTCGAAAGGTGAAATTCCAATACGGTACTTGTATGAGTAGACTCCCTGTTTTTTTGTTGTTTTTTTTAAAATTATAGTTGCGTGAGATATCTGTTTGACTTGCTTTTTGATTGATAATAACGAAAGCAAAATGCTATATATTTTTTTATTTAAAAAACTGCATAATTAGGATGCATATGCGGCTGTAAAAAGAAAAAATAAATTATTTAACATTTAACTTTACCAAACAGATTATCTCACAGTTTTATATTAAAAATTAATTTTCTTCCCTCCAGATTTTCATAATTATAGTTCTACTCCAAAAATTCAAATCGTTCATTTTTTGTCAAGCGACCATCGTCGCTTAGAAAATGGCTAGGCCTATAGGCCTAGCCTATGTCTGGCTGCTACGATTACCTAGCATGAACGAGCTAAGTAAACACGCTGATTGGTATGTTACCAGTCTAAGCAGTCATCTGTTTAATCTACGTCGCCTCATTAATTGTACGTCTTACTCTCGTCCTCGACGAATTTTAGGACCGCGGGCCTACCGAAGTTTCACACTGGCACAGTAGTTTTCTACTTTGAGATTTTGATATACACACTCAAACAACATGATCAACTAACATATTGACAGCTGACAAACAACCGGCTGTTGTGCAACAGTGAATGATTGTGTATCCCTTTATGAAAGCCGCTCCCTCTTACACACACAAGAGCGTGCGAACCCACAACGACGTACATCTCGTCCGCCCAGCCAAAATCAGTTCGTTTGTTTCTGTGTGTGTCGTGTGCAGTCCGTTTCGACATAAATATACTTTCTGTGTCCGTTCAATGAATCGTTTGCTTTCATTTGTCTGTCTCCCCGTTTGTTTCTTTCCTGCTTGTCTGTCTGTCTTTTTATATGCATGACTGTGTGTGTGTGTGTGTGTGTGTGTGTGTGTGTTTATGTATGCGTGCAGCAGTGGACAGAGAGGACTCGTGTCTGATTTGGGAGGTGAAGGTAGGATGGGGTGGGGGGGACAGGGGGAAGGGAGAGGAAGATGCAAAGTGTTTGCAGATACAACACATAACTGAGAGCAGACGAGAAAGGAAGAGGGGTGGACATGGGGAGGGAGGGGGGGGGGGGGGGGTATGGGGGATAAGGTGAACCTGGTTCAGACCAGGTTCAAAGGTTAATCAGTAGTAAATGGTTTGACAAAGGTAGATAACTGTAGCAATGTAGTTCTTTTGTGAAAATAACATTAGCATTTTGTAGTTATAGTAATGGTGGTGGGCGTCAATCCACATCTTTAATTTACTTTTAATACAAGGTAAATTTCATTAAAAAAAAATTAAAAGTGGAAATAATAAGAAACTGTAGGATGGTGAAATTCCGATGCGCTGCTCTCAAGAGTAGGCTCCCCTGTAATTTTGTTTTCCGAAACTATATTTATGTAAAAATATACGTGTATAATTAGTTCTTTAATTAGAAATTACGAAACAATAATAATATGATATTTCCATAGTAATATTGACAATAAAAGAACAAATAACGGCTTTTATAAAGAAACAAGTAAATAATTCACATTTTGATTTGCTAAACGGTTTATCCATCTGTATAGTGAGTACAAATAAGTATTCCATGCCATACATCTATCACGAATGGAAAAATACTCTACTTATATTTTGGGAAGCGGCTGTTTGTCGTTTTTTAACTTTAATTATATGCAAATGCTAAATAGGCGTAGTATCTCTCCACTGCAAACACGGGATAACCTTAGTCTGTTCTCATTCTCGCACACAGGGCGCGTGAGTGGATTTTACATATACATTGCTCGTCCACACAGGCACACTTGCTTCTTCTGTCCTGTGAACTTTTTAAACTTGCAGAAGAGCCAGCAAGACAAAAAGATTTAATCTGTAATGCTAGGTTCACACTGTGGGAAACTCTGGCAGTCTGCGCGTTAAAGAAACTGCTTTGGAAACCGTCTATAAATAAATGTGACTGAGTTTCTGTCGACAATGTGAACGCTCGACGAAATTATACAGAAACTGCGAAGCTCCTCCCCTTTTTTGCTCTTTTCGCGCCATTCACGCTGTGCGCGTACCGCACACTGCGTTTTGCACGGACTTCCCTGCTATTTTCGCCTTTCTTTTTTTTGGGGGGGTCAATTTCAGTCAGTCTCGTGTGCAAAAACTTTGTTGCCTACCTGTTCACACTTTGGAAACGATATGGAAACTCGGTAGCGTCAGTGTCCTAGTTTCTTCTCGGCCTGTATTTCCAAACAACTTTTGCAGACTGAGATGGAAGGAAACAGGCTTGGCAAATCTATCGGGAATATCCGATAGAAGTAATGCAGTTTGTTGAAGGGGGTAATGTGAGTTTTCTCTGTGCAGATTTCGGTTACCCGACAAGAAATTGGGGCTGTTTCCAGGCCGGTTTCCATAGTGTGAACTAAGCATAAAAGAAGTACATTAGAATCCAGTCGCCTAGGATCTTGAGCAGAGATGAACTTTTCCTTTCTTATAAACGATGTTGGATACATTGAGTGGTATGTTTTAACCAGTTTGGTTTGATACCGACAGTAGACCTCTATTGTGTGGACTCTCTTTTTTTTTTTCCTGTCTGAGTGTGTGCGACGCTTTCTTGTTTATTTTCTTTTCT
>CM031614.1:80567708-80572708 GCA_018398815.1 Conus ventricosus
TTTCGCCGTAGCTCTAATCGCACGGCCCACAGTACAGGCAGCTGTGGGGCGGGGACTTGGGCGGCGTGTTACCATGGGGCTGTTGAAAACTCTTGCCAAATGGGTGCGAGGTGGGGAGGGTTTCGGACCACAGTGGCTTGGCCGGAAGGGTCTGTTGATAAAAAGGAAGCGTGAGAGGAAGTGATGTTCCAGAGTGTGGCTTACGTGCTGAGACTTGGTTCTGTTGACCTTGTTTGGGGTTAGTTTTCTTCTCCTGACTTTTTTTTGTATCTGTGCCATCGATTCTCTTTCCCCCTTCTGTGTGTGTGTGTGTGTGTGTGTGTGTGTGTGTGTGTGTGTGTGTGTGTGTGTGTGTGTGTGTGTGTGTGTACGCGTGCGTGCGTGCGTGTGCGTGTGTGTGTGCGCGTGCGTGCGTGTGTGTGTGTGTTTGTCTGTCTCACGCTCTTTCAGTCTGTCTGTCTGTCTGTCTCTCTCTCTGTATCACTGTGCCTCGCTGTCTTTGTCTCTCGCTCTGTCTGTTTGTCTGTCTGTCTGTCTCTTGCTTATAACAGAAGACTTTTCCGCCTCCTCCCCCCTTTAGTGCTCCTGCTGCTGCCGTTCCTTTCCCTCCTCCTCTTTCTTCTTTTCTTCTTCTGCATCCTCTTTCTCCTTCTCCATCTTCTTTTCTTCTTCTGCATCCTCTTTCTCCTTCTCCATCTTCTTTTCTTCTTCTGCATCCTCTTTCTCCTTCTCCATCTTCTTTTCTTCTTCTCCTCTTTCTTTCTTCTTGTCCATCTTCTTTTCTTCTTCTTCTGCATCCTCTTTCTCCTTCTCCATCTTCTTTTCTTCTCCTCCTCTTTCTCTTTCTTCTTGTCCATCTTCTTTTCTTCTTCTGCATCCTCTTTCTCCTTCTCCATCTTCTTTTCTTCTTCTGCATCCTCTTTCTCCTTCTCCATCTTCACCTCTTTCTCTTCTTCTCCATCTGCCTTTTCTTCTTCTCCTTCTTTCTCCTTCTCCATCTTTTCTTCTTCTCTGCATCCTCTTTCTCCTTCTCCATCTTCTCCTTTTCTTCTTCTCCTCCTCTTTCTCCTTCTCATCTTCTTTTCTTCTTCTCCTCTTTCTCCTTCCTCTCCATCTTCTTTTCTTCTTTTTCTGCATCCTCTTTCTCCTTCTCCATCTTCTTTTCTTCTCCTCCTCCTCCTTCTTTCTCCTTCTCCATCTTCTCCTTTTCTTCTTCTCCTCCTCTTTTTCCTTCTCCATCTTCTCTTTTCTTCTTCTCCTCCTCTTTTTCCTTCTCCATCTTCTCCTTTTCTTCTTCTCCTCCCCTTTCTCCTCTTTTGTATAAGACAGTAGACAGGGATATATATTGATATATCCCCAGTTATAACCACCCCTTTCCCCCTTTTTACCGAGTATGAACACCACACAACAAACACACACACAAAAAAAAAATACGGTGCACAAACAGGCTTTATTTGCATTCACACACGCACTCTCACCCACAGAATGGCAGATGAAACACAGAGACCTTTATATATCCGACACACACAGGCAGTTTTTCCCACCCCCAACAAAACACACACACACACAAAAATAAACCCCAAAAAGAATCCAACTATACTGACATCAATAGCCGACCATCAGCACATGGCCCCTTATGCATACCTGTGCACGCATGTGCTGCACATTTACATATAACGACCCTTCCCTCAGGAGGGACAGACACACACCTCAGCCCACTGAAGGCTAATACCCCGAAGGAACAAGGGTGACTCATCACATCCCCTGGTAACCCCAGGCTGAAATACCAAACAAGGTTGATACCTCATAAACCTGAGATGCCCACGCGATGTTTCTTTTTCCAAAATGTATTCTTTATGCTAATGTTTATGTGCCGGTGTCAAAACTACCCGACACCCAAACTTAAACCCCAAAATGTTCAACACAGATTGTTCAAGTAACCCGAACCCAGTGTTGCACTTTCAATACTTCATTCGAAGTCCCTGGCGGGTACTTGACACAGGCAAGAAAAAAACAAACACCTTCAAAAAAAACACCAACACACCAAAAAAAAAAACAAAACGGCAACACAGCGTTTCCCAATATGATTATGTAAACGTCGGACTGCTTTACGACGCTCTCACACTAATGCACCGCCCAAAATACAAAACTTTCACTGAAGCGCTTGATGTGAAGGAGGAGTAAAGTCATGACACGTCGAAGAGCGCGGTTCCCTCCCTACCGGGCACCAACCATACTCGTGAGTCGCACGCAGATGTATACTGCGGCGAACCCCCAAGACGCTTGCCCCCCTGAAGACACAGTTGGATTCGGAGGAACTGCCACACCCTCGGACTGTGGAAGGGAGACGTCGTCCCGACTGGAACGCACCCTGCCGGCTCCACGTGCGTCCCCACTCCGGGCAGAGGAGTGGGCAGGGATGACAGTGGAAGTGGCGGTGACAACTCCCACCCCCCGAGAGGCCGACCCTCACAGATTTGCTGTGGAGGGGAGGTACAGAAAACTCGCCGGAAACCTGTGAAAAAGGAAATGTCTTACTACCACAAAAGAATACAATTATAACTTATTTGTTGCTTCACTAAAGTAAACGGTTCTGAGTGTTTCCATGTCACAACCCAAAGTGCGACAGCTGATTGGAATTTTAAATCATGACTTATACAACCAGCCACCTTGACATCAAAATTCTCACACCAGAAATGTTCCATTACACATTTAAACCAATTTCATTGAATCTCCACTTCCATCAACAGCCACGAACATAATTATAACCGTTCCTTCATACAAGTGATTATACTGTCCGAGTTACATACCCACGACTTCATTTCCCATCAGGGTCTCCAAGACAATGATTCAATAGGATTATAAATCATATTCACGCCAACGAACATCCGTCCGTTATTGACCCCCAGTACCGGTCACAATTCAAGATCGATTACTTAGTAACATACTTAATAGAATCAAACACATTTCAAGCAAAACCAAAATAATAGAATTGAACCCGGGTATCCTAACTTCTTAGCAGGCACAATCATAATCCTGCAAATGTTATCGGAAATTATCAAGCGCTAAGACAATGACCAATTACATAAGCTCAACAAGGATTTCCGAGCATTGCTATACATTGTCTACTGACACCTCAATGCTGCGGAAATCTTTGAATACTGACGCGCCACCGTCGACTAAAACCACATACATACATATATACATCAAATGTAGGCTTCTGAGGCACAATTCCTAAATATCTTAGACACCTTTTATTATTATCATCTGCTATTTTTTCCTCTTTTTATTTTCCAATCGTAATAACCTGTACCAAGTAATCTAACTAATACTACTACCGTATTTAACACAATCATAAATTCACCTGCAAATCTTTACTAATTGAAAAAAAAAACCAACTCCTTAATATAATGATCCCTAATTTTCCTTTCCGCCCATCCAACCCGGTTTAGTTTCAAGCGCAAACACCAAAAGTGAATCTCTACAAGACGTGTCTATCCGAGGTACCACCACCCGTCACCTATCGATAAACCTCACACACGCCCAGACATCACATGCAGTCTGCCCTCTGTACCTGGCACGCGCCGCGTGACAGTCTCCTCTTTTAATATTAAAAGTTCCCGTCCTCCGATACCAACGTACTCAAAAAATCACCAATCTTTATCAAACTTGAAACCAATATTTCTGTACACCAGCGACCACTACCAAGTACAACATATGTCTTTGCACATCAATACCGCTGTAACACAACCACCTATCTGTATCAGTGTAGAACCGAAACGCACATTATTTCATTCCCATATGTGCGGTTTTTCCTCAACCTTAAGTTCAAGTTATATTTTTCTCTTCAAACTTCAGCGCATTTAAATTTCCTCCTCTTAGTCAAACTCACAAAGAAGAATCTTTGCGAATAAAAATCAAATTAAAAGGAAATCCTCTAGTTCCGGGAACTGAAACACAAAAGTTGATGAAACCATGATATTTGCAAACAACCAACTACACAGCCCTCCAAAATTTCCGCTACTTTACACGCTCACCTTGGACAACAGGAACGACACACAATGGACGACACCTTCAGTCGCCGGGACACTGCCAGACAGCCAACGCCCTGGTACGTGCAGAACCCGCCGCTGAACACCGAAACATCGACCGTCTTCACTCTGACGACACACTGGACGACACACTGAACGACACCCTCAGTCGCCGGGACACTGCCAGACAGCCAACGCCCTGGTACATGCAGAACCCGCCGCTGAACACCGAAACACCGACAGTCTAACCCTGGTAGCCAAACCTTCAAAAGTCGGTCGAGGGCATACCGAGACCCCTGCCCCAACGGCAGAAACAAACATGAGCACGAGGCCAACCCAACCTTCGCGGGTAACGCCTCAATTCGTACTGACTTGCAGACACACGACGACACTCCGAGTTCACCTCGGGAAACTCACAAGACAGCACTCACATTCACGGAATTCCCCGTACACATCGAAGAACTCCAGTTTCACGAGCGTTTGTTTACACACGTAAACCCACTATTCCGGCGAGCTTGATATTCTCCTCCCTCCCCCCTCCAAGAGTTAACAGGTAAGCAAATTCCCGGCAGGATTCACGCACTTCACGGCCACTGCCAACCTGGCACTGGACGGGCCACACTCCACAATTGTCACTGAGGCGACCTGTGTCAGTTCGTGCGTGACATTCTCCATCTTCTCCTTTTCTTCTTCTCCTCCTCCTCTTTTTCCTTCTTCTCCTCCATCTTCTCTTTTTCTTCTTCTTCTTCTTCTTCTTCTTCTTCTTCTTCTTCTTCTCCTCCTCCTCCTCCTTCCCCTCCTCCTCCTCCTTTTCTTCTTCTCCTCTTCCTTTCCTTCTTCTCCTTCTTAATAGTTGATGAAATATTCATCACAACGAGATCCATTTGTTCCTTTTACCTCCCCAAAGATTTGACAGACAATTGGCGCGACATTGCTCGTGCGGCAGATTCTGGAAAACGGTTGAATTGA
>CM031614.1:80580208-80582708 GCA_018398815.1 Conus ventricosus
TCTATCTATCTATCTATATATCTGTGAATGACAGTCATAAACAGAAACAACAGCAGGAAAGAGAAGTGTTCCAGCGTTGCTGAACGATTGTCCCATGACGAGAAAATGAGCCGTCAGAGTTGTGCTTACCTCCGGATTGAGGTCAGGCCAAAACGCTTCACACGAACCTGAGACGGCTTGGTCTGTACAGTCCTTGATGTGTGTGCCCTCTGTGGTCCTGTCTGAGCCGGCTTGGTCTGTACAGTCCTTGATGTGTGTGCCCTCTGTGGTCCTGTCTGAGCCGGCTTGGTCTGTACAGTCCTTGATGTGTGTGCCCTCTGTGGTCCTGTCTGAGCTGACTTGGTCTGTACAGTCCTTGATGTGTGTGCCCTCTGTGGTCCTGCCTCCGTTTCACCTACTGATGTCTGTGCAGTGTTACTGTCTGTGGCAACTAGTGTGTCATCTCTGTCTGTCTGTCTGTCTGTCTGTCTGTCTGTCTGTCTGTCTGTCTGTCTCTCTCTCTCTCTCTCTCTCTCTCTCTCTCTCTGACTACCTGTCTGTCTCTGTCTGTCTGTCTGTCTGCCTGTCTACCTGTCTGTCTGTCTACCTACCTGTCTGTCTGTCTGCCTGCCTGCCTGTCTGTCTGTCTGTCTGCCTACCTGTCTGTCTGTCTGTCTGCCTACCTGTCTGTCTGTCTGCCTACCTGTCTGTCTGCCTGCCTACCTGTCTGTCTGTCCGTGATGTATGTGCCCTCTTTGGTCCAGCTTCCGGTTCACCGACCGTTGTCTGTGCAATGTCACTGTCTGTGGCAACTATTGTTTCATCTGTCTGTCTGTCTGTCTGTTTCTCTCTCTCTCTCACTCTCTCTCTCTCTCTCTCTCTCTCTCTCTCTCTCTCTCTCTCTCTCTCTCTCTCTCTCTCTCTGTCTGTCTGTCTGTTTCTCTCTCTCTCTCTCTCTCTCTCTCTCTCTCTCTGTCTCTGTCTCTGCCTGCCTGCCTGCCTGCCTGCCTGCCTGCCTGCCTGTCTGTCTGTCTGCCTACGTGTCTGTCTGTCTCTGTCTGCTTGCCTGTCTGTCTGTCTGCCCCCTCCCTCTCTCTCTCTCCCCCTCCTTTCTCCCCTTCCCCTCTCCCCTGCCTCTCTTTCTCTGTCTGGCTTCCTCCCTCTCTCTCCCTTCCCTCCCTCTCTCTGTGCGCCTCCGCCCAAACAAAGAAGCAACAAAAAAGCAGGAAAAAGGTACCGGAACTGTAGTGTGCACGTACGTGTTTGCCTACTGACAGACAGACGTGTGCACGTAGGTCCACCCAGACACAAACCTGCCACCTCTGTTGATCGACGGGCCATTATCTGGTCGGCATTCGGAGCACGAGACTTCAGCCTCCAGAATTTGTGCCATGACAAATTCCGTTATTCTATCATGATTGACAGCAGCTCGCTTTGAAATGCTAATACCGAACGACCAGGAGAGATGGGGTCACTTAGCAAGGCGTCAGTGGCGAATTAGATCAACTCCTTGTGACATGGCGTCCCCGTTCAATGAGCGAGCAGTCTCGCGAGGCACGTTCGTCTGCGCGTTTGACAAGTAAATGTCCAGATTTGAGCCGGTAAAACTACGGGGTGTTGTGACAGACTGAGTGAATATTGAAATAGGGTGCTATGACAGATTACATGAACATTAAACTGGGATGTATTGAAACAGGGTGCAGTGACAGATTGAACGGGTATTGAAATAGGGTGCAGTGACAGATTGAACGGGTATTGGAATTGGGTGCTGTGACAGATTAAACGGTTATTGGAATTGGGTGCTGTGACAGATTGAACGGTTATTGAAATAGGGTGCAGTGACAGATTGAATGGGTATTGGAATGGGGTGCTGTGAAAGACTGAAGGAATTTTGAAATAGGGTGCTGTGAAACACAGAACGAGTATTGAAACAGGGTGCTGTAAAACACAGAACGAGTATTGAAACAGGGTGCTGTAAAACACAGAACGAGTATTGAAACAGGGAGCTGTAAAACACAGAACGAGTATTGAAACAGGGTGCTGTAAAACACAGAACGAGTATTGAAACAGGGTGCTGTAAAACACAGAACGAGTATTGAAACAGGGTGCTGTGAAACACAGAACGAGTATTGAAACAGGGTGCTGTAAAACACAGAACGAGTATTGAAACAGGGTGCTGTAAAACACAGAACGAGTATTGAAACAGGGTGCTGTGGAAGACTTAGGGAATATTGAAACAGGGTGCTGTAACACACAGAACGAGTATTGAAACAGGGTGCTGTGGAAGACTTAGGGAATATTGAAACAGGGTGCTGTGAAACACAGAACGAGTATTGAAACAGGGTGCTGTGGAAGACTGAAGGAATATTGAAACAGGGTGCTGTGGAAGACTTAAGGAATATTGAAACAGGGTGCTGTGGAATACTTAAGGAATATTGAAACAGGGTGCTGTGGAAGACTGAAGGAATATTGAAACAGGGTGCTGTGGAAGACTTAAGGAATATTGAAACAGGGTGCTGTG
>CM031614.1:80590208-80615208 GCA_018398815.1 Conus ventricosus
TCCCTTCAGAACTCCACATCATCCTGTTTATAATCCACTCCCTCAGTAACCATCATGCACACTCTTTGTCCCTTCAGCACTCCATATCATCCTGTTTATAATCCACTCCCTCAGTAACCATTGCACACTCTTTCTCCCTTCAGAACTCCACATCATCCTGTTTATAATCCAACTTCCTCAGTAACCATAATGCACACTCTTTGTCCCTTCAGAACTCCACATCATCCTGTTTATAATCCACTCCCTCAGTAACCATTGCACACTCTTTGTCCCTTCAGAACTCCACATCATCCTGTTTATAATCCACTCCCTCAGTAACCATTGCACACTCTTGTGTCCCTTCAGAACTCCACATCATCCTGTTTATAATCCACTTCCTCAGTAACCATTGCACACTCTTGTCCCTTCAGAACTCCACATCATCCTGTTTATAATCCACTTCCTCAGCAACCATTGCACACTCTTTGTCCCTTCAGAACTCCATATCACCTGTTTATAATCCACTTCCTCAGTAACCATCATGCACACTCTTTGTCCCCTTTTGAACTCCACATCATCCTGTTTATAATCCACTTCCTCAGTAACCATCATGCACACTCTTTGTCCCTTCAGAACTCCATATCATCCTGTTTATAATCCACTTCCTCAGTAACCATCATGCACACTCTTTGTCCCTTCAGAACTCCATATCATCCTGTTTATAATCAACTTCCTCAGTAACCATTGCACACTCTTTGTCCCTTCAGAACTCCATATCATCCTGTTTATAATCCACTTCCTCAGTAACCATTGCACACTCTTTGTCCCTTCAGAACTCCATATCATCCTGTTTATAATCCACTCCCTCAGTAACCATTGCACACTCTTTGTCCCTTCAGAAATCCATATCATCCTGTTATAATCCACTCCTCAGTAACCATCATGCACACTCTTTGTCCCTTCAGAACTCCATATCATCCTGTTTAAATCCACTCCCTCAGTAACCATTGCACACTCTTTGTCCCCTTTAGAACTCCACATTCATCCTGTTTTAAAACCACTCCCTCAGTAACCATTGCACACTCTTTGTCCCTTCAGAACTCCATATCATCCTGTTTATAATCCACTCCCTCAGTAAACCCTTGCACACTCTTTGTCCCTTCAGAACTCCACATCATCCTGTTTATAATCCACTCCCTCAGTAACCATTGCACACTCTTTGTCCCTTCAGAACTCCACATCATCCTGTTTATAATCCACTTCCTCAGTAACCATCTCTTTGTCCCTTCAGAACTCCATATCATCCTGTTTATAATCCACTCCTCAGTAACCATTGCACACTCTTTGTCCCTTCAGAACTCCACATCATCCTGTTTATAATCCACTCCCTCAGTAACCATTGCACACTCTTTGTCCCTTCAGAACTCCACATCATCCTGTTTTATAATCCACTTCCTCAATAACCATTGCACACTCTTTGTCCTTCAGAACTCCACATCATCCTGTTTATAATCCACTCCCTCAGTAACCATCATGCACACTCTTTGTCCCTTCAGAACTCCATATCATCCTGTTTATAATTGTCACGACCGACCCCTGGAGGTCTGGCCCTGACAGGATCGGTCTAGGTGGGGGTGAAGGGAGTGACTGACCTCGCACGCCTCGCAAGAGCTCACACGACAAAGATTACGATACAACACCCCATTTATTCACTCCAACACACACAGTCATAAATAAGCATTCCAACACACACAACATGCACAATCACAATCAAGCACTCCAACACACACAACATGCACAATTATAAATAAACATTTCACCATACGACGTACACAATTACAATTACAGCATTCCAGCACATATGACATATACACAATTATAAAGAAACATTTCCAGCATCCATCCCTTCCCACACCCTGGAGTGCCTCCACACCCCTGCCTCCGTCAAGTCTACTGGGAGCACCCTGTCGCACTAGTGCTCCGAACCGGGTCGGTTCTTTAAGGGAGTCGCTCACAGCCGACACCCTCGACACACAAGCAGGCAGTGAAGAGCGCGTCCCGGAGGGGGGGGGGGAACGTGGGCGCTGTTACTGGAGGTCCTGGACGGGGTCAGGGCCGGCCAGTCAAGACGGCGGGCTCCTCTACCAGTCCGCGGTTTCCCGACCAGAGCGTGGCCTCGACCAGCGCGTGGCACCATCCAGTCCGCGGTCCCAGCCAGAGCGTGGCCTCAACCAGCACGTGGCACCATCCAGTCCGTGGTTCCAGCCAGAGCGTGGCCTCAACCAGCACGTGGCACCATCCAGTCCAGACTCCGGGTGAAGCCCCCGGGAGGGGGGGGAAACGTAGCTGGGAGGAGAGAAGAAAGGGAGGGAAGGAAGAAGGAAGGAGGAAGGGTACTGGAACCCCCGCTGTCAGTACAGTCTGACCCATGCTGTTAAATCTTAACAGCCACTCGCATGATGGGCGAGGGAAGTCTACTAAAATACACCAATAATCCCAGCTCAACACAGCCCTGAGCATAACACAGTAAACCCATCGAATCAGGAATGTTCACTAGGGTCTTCTCACACGATGAAAGGTAAAAGACTGCATTAAATCAACAGGTTATAAAACAATATGAATTATCTTCACCCTTCTCTCACTCACGTTTAAACATTTGCCTTTCTTAGGAAATAACCAACACAGCGACCATCGCTTTATAACTGCCACCACATTTGCAAATAATAATTCAATGGCATAATTGTCACATTTTTATGCCACATTTCAAAATAACACAAATCTCCAACCACGCATCCGAACGACAAATCATGCGTACGCACGCTCGCGAACATAAAACTCGTTCCCCCTTGCACACACAAACAGACGGTGGCCGAAGGACAAGAGTCCGGCGAATGTGACAGGGCGGACGAGCGAGACCAAGCAAGTTCCAACCCTGAATCACCAGGTTCTCTCCCTACCCCACCGACTACCGCATCACCAGATGCAAAAACAGGAGAAAGAATTTTGGAAATAATTTAGAATGGCCAGGTTAAAGATTGAATTAACCAGAGAAAAGGTCTCCCACAATATTTCTCTTACAATTTCGAAAACAAAAGAAATTGCGCAAAAGAAGACTAAGCCGGCTAACAACAACAAACCAAAACAACAAAAAGAAACTGTGTTACCAGCTACCGTGGGTGACCCAGAAGAGCCGGGTCAAACGACTCCTCTGCCTCCTGTCCAGTCGAGAGGACAAAAGGCACAGGGGGCGGGAAAAAGAAGTGATGTCCCTCCCCTACGGGCGATGAGAATTAAGATACCGACGAACCTCGATGATACGTGAAGAACCAAGCCGAGCAGGCGACCCAGAGACATCTTCCGCTCGAGTAAAGAGCAACCTCCTCAGCGATGGCGGCCAACAGCCATGCGCGCCCCGAGTGAGCACTTCAAACTAAAAGAATGAAGCACGTGGCAGGTAAAAGACGGTGAGAGGCGAAACAGCAAGTTCGAGAGAAAGGTACCACCACCCGTGAACCTACAGATGAAAGCAGGCAGTGAAAAAAGAGAGAGAGAAGAAAAGAAAACCGAATTGACTGAACTACACCAAGGTGCAACCGCACCACAAGCCACTTAAGGGACGGATACACGACAACAGCAACGCAATAAACAATGAATTTCCGCACCTAATGGGTCAAACGTGTAGGCCTTCGTGACAAACTCGTGAAACCCCCTTCTAAAAGCACTTTTCTTGAGTTCAGTGCTCCTTGAACCTTGACGGTGCAAATTCCAATGGACGAACCCCACTCTCTGTGCTCGACAGAGTACGAGGAATCCAATACAAACATACTACAATAGAACATACAGGGAAATACATAATACAAACATTTATCAAACAACTAAGCAAACCTTCCAACCATGAAAATAACAATCCGAACCATTGGGATTCACTACCGTTAACATCACTGAAGTGAAAACTGTCACTACACCTAATACAGAGCCCAAAAAGGGGGAAATATAAACCCTGGTGAGGGGAAGTGTCCCTCTAAACTGATTTTCCAATGCGCTGACTACGGAGCTCGGCTAAGATATCAGCATCCGTATTACAGGAACCCTTGATAGACGGAAAGTGAACGCAATGACTCTGCAGTTCCACTGCCTAACTCATGAGTCGACGACTGACGGGCCCGGATCCGGTCCAGGCACTGGAGAGGTTTGATGATCGCTCTCCAGTACAAATTTTCCGGCCGTACTTCTTTTTGGGGCCACGCCAGTGCTGTCCAAATCTGCCGGAGAGCCTCAGCAATAGTAGGGGTATCGATAGTCCTAAGCGGGGCAGCCTCTGGGTACCGACTCGCAGATTCTACCACTACCGAAGTGTAGCGGTGACCGCGATCGGATGGAGGATTAATGGGTCTCACCAGGTCGACCCCAACCTTGCTGAATGCCTCCCCAACCCGTGGCACTGACCCTAGGGGAACACGCTTCAAGCGACCCTTAGGCGTTGTCCGTTGGCAAAACATCGCAACTGCGGCAGTACTGCCTAACCTGTGAGTTCATCCCTGCCAAAAGAAGTCTTGTCTTACTCGCCCCGAGGTCCGCTTGGAGCCCATATGACCTGCCATGGGGAATCGTGGGCCTCCCGGGAGCACAGACTCTCTCAAGCTTTGGGGGACAATTATTTGCTTGGCCACACGATTTTCCTGAGTGAAAACCCTAAGAGGATCCCCTTGTGGAGCTTGAAGCTCCCCTTTGGCGTGTCGGGCAGACTGAGCAGGCGACCCCCAGTTGTCGCAGGCGTTGGACACCAAGTCCCGGGCCTGAAGACGGATAATGCTAGCAGGATCGGCCCTTGCCAGAACCTCGTCAGAGATCGGCTGAAGAACGGGACGCAATTCCTGTTCCTGCTTCTTAGCTTTGGCGCGTGTGGTGACTCCCACACACGCCTTTTACGGGCAAATCCGTAGACACGGACTGACTGCGTCCGTCTGTGAAGTGATAGTATTCCCTATGATAAGGGAATACAGAGTCGCTCCACCGCGATGGCCCATACTTCCCCAAACAGAAGTAGGGGTGGAGATAGAAACGATACTGAAGGACGGTGGAGGTAAAACCAGCCTCCAACCCCGCACACATCGAAACTGGCGCCCCGCCGGGCCTTGGGGGAAACTAAATCCTTATCCACAAAGATCGTTGATGCTCCCAAAATCCCTGATGTGTCGACCAAGGGGGAAACCCCAACAACAGAGAGAAACACGGGGCACTCGAATCCCAGAAGCTGGATTGGAACCACGTTAGCCGAGGCACGAGGACGTGGGAAAGGACCAGCCCCACACTACCAGGGGTTTTAAAGGACAATCTTTTCCTAATGTGCCAGGACGACCACAAAGAAAACACAGTCGGGGCGCTGAAATCCCGATGAAACTGCCTGCCTTGTTCACCCCGCTAGCATTGTCGGCGCCTTATTGCCACAAATCCTGTGGAGGGTTTTCCTCTCCGAATCTGGGCGATGCCCATAAGCCCTGCGAGCTTCAGCAAACACCTCAGCGGTGTGAATCGCAGCCGCGAAATCCTGAGGCGCGCTCGCCTACCCGGGGTCCTCAACTCTGGGGACACAGTGTTGGGACTTTTCAATGAGGATCAGATCCTCCGCCCCCAACTTAGCCAACTGACGCCAGTACCCTAGCGTTTGCGCAGCCTATCACCAAACTGCACGAAGGTCCGTCGTTTTTCTTTCATGGACCTGAACTTCCTCCTGTACTCTCTGGGGAAGGTGGAAACGCTTACGCAGAGCCAACTGCATGTCTGCATAAGACTCACCTTCATTTAGAGTGAGCACACACTCCCTTGCAGCACCAGATAATCCAGAAAAAAGGTGCATAGCCTTTTGTTCCTCAGACAATTGGTATGAACAAGCAACCTTGTCAAAATGCTCTAGGAACATATCAATGTCCTCACTAGGTCTGAACTCTGGAAGCTTTAACTTTGGGCCTCTAACTCTACCCACCTGCCTGGTGATTAACCCCCTGACTTACAGATCGGGAGACCGCGAAAGAAGTTGTTCCATCTCCTCCCTACGCAGAGCCTCCATCCTGTCTAGTTCTTCCCTACGGAGGGCAGCCTGTTCCCTACGCTGAGCCTCCTGTCTGACAGCCTCCTCCCTACGCTGGCACTTCTTCCTTACGAAGGGCCTCCTGTCGGGCAGCCTCTTCTCTGCGCAGCATGCCTCTTCCCTATGCAGAATCTCCTGTCTTGTCAGTCTCCTCTCTGCGCAGAGCCTCTATCCTATCCAACTTTTCCCTACGCTGAGCAGCCTCTTCCCTACGGAGGGCTTCCTGCCTGGAAGCATCCTCTCATCGTTTGCTGCCTAGAAACATCAGGACAGAGGTGATGTCCTGGAAGGATTTTTCCACTCCCGACACGGAGGATGACCCGTCTGACCCGTCCTTGGGTCTCACTTTCCCATGAGGAAAGTCCCCCGGGGCTTTCTCCTTACAGGGAACAGGAGAATAGGGGCTTTGGGGTTTTTGCGACTCAACAGAAGCCCACAGTTGCTCGCTATAACTCTGACGCTTCCGAGGGGGAAGTGCCCGTCGGGGTCTCAGCAGGAAAAACCCCTAGCGAAGAAGAAGTGAAAGTACTCGCTGGACTATCGGCTACAGCACTGGAATAAGTGGAAGTCACCGTAGTCGATGTGCTGGTACTATAGTGGGACTACATTTAGAAGACCTTCTTCTTCGAACGCCCGAGTAGCCATACCACCAGCACCGGGCGTTGCCATGACAACTATATCCTAAAAGTTATCAAATACAGGGGAAAGACAATTCCACTTGAAAAACAAATATTTTAGGGGTGTGTGTATATGTGTGTATGGTGTGTGCGTGTGTGCGGAAAAAAGTTCCGGCTGCTCCCACCCTGGCAACACCGCGCCCCTACAACACGAGCAACAGTGCGGTGGGGCTCACCGAAAAAAAAAAAAAAAAAAAACTATGTCCGGCTGCCCCACTCTGGCAACACCGCGCTCCACAGCATGAGCAACAGTGCGGTGGGGCTGGCTGGAAAAACAAACAGGCAGACGGAACCGGGAGAGAGGAAAAAAATGACACAACGTCCGATAAAAAAACCCCCTGTACTCAATAACCCGGTAGAGAAAAAAACAAAAACTTGGGCTAATACAAAACAGGAATGGAAGACTGAGCGGCAACCCGAAAGGCAAGACTTACGGCCGTACCTGCGTGAGGGACCCGGCGGAAGGAGGTCTGGACGCGGTCGACTCCCCTCGGTCTCACCTCGACTCCCCGGTCCCCACCGGATTTCCCTCCAGGCCACAAAAAGACTCCCTTCACGCTAGAGTCCCCAGCCAACCACCCACGAACAAACACGACAAACTGACTAAACATATACAAAACAGACAAAACTAAACAGGTACATCGCGAAACGAGAGAGACAGCCAGAGCCCTTCACATCCCGGACGAGCCCCACAAATTGTCACGACCGAACCCCTGGAGGTCTGCCCTGACAGGATCGGTCTAGGTGGGATGAAGGGAGTGACCTGACCTCGCACGCCTGCAAGAGCCCACACGACAAAGATTACGATACAACACCCCATTTATCACTCCAACACACACAGTCATAAATAAGCATTCCAACACCACACAACAAAGCACAATCACAATCCCAAACACTCCAACCACACACAACATGCACCCAAATTTTAAATAAACATTTCACCATACGACGTACACAATTACAATTACAGCATTCCAGCACAAATGACATATAAAACAATTATAAAGAAAAATTTCCAGCATCCATCCCTTACCCACACCCTGGAGTGCCTCCACAACCCCTGCCTCCGTCAAGTCTACTGGGAGCACCCTGTCGCACTAGGTGCTCCCAACCGGGTCGGTTCTTTAAGGAGTCGCTCCCCAGCCACACCCTCGACACACAAGCAGGCAGTGAAGAGCGCGTCCCGGAGGAGGGGGGGGGGGGAAAACGTTGGCGCTGTTACTGGAAAGGGCCTGGACGGGGGTCAGGGGGCCCGGCCAGTCAAGACGGCGGGCTCCTCTACCAGTCCGCGTCCCGACCAGAGCGTGGCCCTCGACCAGCGCGTGGCACCATCCAGTCCGCGGGTCCCAGCCAGAGCGTGGCCTCAACCAGCACGTGGCACCATCCCAGTCCGGGGTTTCCAGCCAGAGCGTGGGCCCCAACCAGCACGTGGCACCATCCAGTCCAGACTCCGGGTGAAGCCCCCGGAGGGGGGGAAAAGTAGCTGGAGGAGAGAAGAAAGGGAGGGGAAGGAAGAAGGAAGGAGGAAGGGTACTGGAACCCCCGCTGTCATACAGTCTGACCCATGCTGTTAAATCTTAACAGCCACTCGCATGATGGGGGAGGGGAAGTCTACTAAATACAACCAATAATCCCAGCTCAACACAGACCTGAGCATAACACAGTAAACCCACGAATCAGGAATGTTCACTAGGGTCTTCTTTACACGATGCAGGTAAAAAACTGCATTAAATCAACAGGTTATAAAACAAATATGAATTATCTTCACCCTTCCTCTCACTCACGTTTAACATTTGCCTTTCTTAGGAAATAACCAACACAGCGACCATCGCTTATAACTGCCACCACATTTGCAAATAATAAAATTTAATGGCATAATTGTCACATTTTATAGCCACATTTCAAAATAACACAAATCTCCAACCACCATCCGAACGACAAATCATGCGTAACCACGCTCGCGAACATGAAACCGTTCTCCTTGGGACACACAAACAGACGGTGGCCGAAGGACAAGAGTCCGGCGAATGTGACAGGGGCGGACGAGCGAGACCCAAACAAGTTCCAACCCTGAATCACCAGGTCCCCTCCCATCCCCACCGACTACCGCATCACCAGATGCATAAACAGGAGAAGAATTTTGGAAATAATTTAGAATGGCCAGGTTAAAAGATGAATTAACCAGAGAAAAGGTCTCCCACAATAATTCTCTTACAATTTCGAAAAAAAAAAGAAATTGCGCAAAGAGAAGACTAAGCCGGCTAACAACAACAAACCAAAACAAACAAACCACGAAACTGAAGCTTCCCACTACCCGTGGGTGACCCAGAAGAGGTGGGTCAACACTCTCTCTGCCCTCTGTCCAGTCGAGAGGACAGAGGCACAGGTGCGGAGAAAGAAGAAGTGATGTCCCTCTCCTACAGGCCGACTGTAGGAATTGAAGATACCGACTGTACCCTCGATGGGTCGGGGAAGAACCAGACCGGGGCAGGCGCTCCCAGAGACATCTTCCGCTCGAGTGAAGAGCTAACCTCCCTCAGCGATGGCGGCCAAAATGCCAATGCTGCGTCACAGAGTGAGCATACTTCAACTAAAAGAAATGAAGCACGTGCGACAGGTAAAAAGACAGGCGAGAGGGCCGATAGACAGCAAGTTCGAGAGAAAGGTACCAGCCCCCCGAGAACCACAGGATGAATAGCACGGGCAGTGGAATAAGAGAGAGAGAGAGAGAGAGAGAAAGCAAAAATGAAGTTGAGCTGAACTACACCAAGGTGCAAACCGCACCCCAAGCCACATTAAGGACGGATACACGACAACAGCAACGACAATAAACAAATGAATAATTTCCGCCACCCTAGAAAGGTCAAACTCGTAGGCTCGTGACAATCTGGGCAAAATCCACTCCCTCAGTAACCATTGCACAATTCTTTGTCCCTTCAGAACTCCATATCATCCCCGTTTATAACCCACTCCCTCAGTAACCATTGCACACTCTTTTTCCCTTCAGGCCTGCCCTCTTGCTGTGCCACATAACCAAAAAAAACAACAACAACAAACAAACAAAAATAACCCCTCAAGTCATGACCAAATAGAAGTTGTTTCCTTGCACTTTATTTGTACGTACTCTTTGTGTGTGTAATGAAAACAAAAATCGAGGTCACATACAATATTTCACCACCCTCACACCACTTCCCCACACCTCCTAATTAGAAAGATCCCAATTATTGTCTTTTCTCTGCTCCCTCCATCCTTCCGTCCCTCCCTCACAACACACACACCACACACACACACCACACACACACACACACACACACACACACACACACATCATGTACACTTGCACCAAATATGTACACACATGCATGCTTACACACACGACACACACACACACTCACACACACACACACACCACACACACACTTAAGACCACACGAGAGAGAGAGAGAGAGAGAGAGAGAAGAGAAGAGAGAGAGAGAGAGAGATAGGAATCACGCCTTCCCCACTCCAAGTTTTGCTGTTGTTATGCAAGACAAGATAGAGGCTCCACAATTAGTTGCAGCAAAACCAATCAGTAATCTTTGAAACAGAAGACGTAAGTAATGTAAAAGAAACATAAAAAAAAAAGGATTAGTTCTTATGGATCCCGCCCCCTAGAAGTTAGTACTTTCCTTTGAAAGCTTGACGCTGCTTCATTACCATGCAATTCTCCGAAGAAGAGCAGGTTCAGTCCCAATTTAAAGAAAACCGATGATGAAACCTCGCAAGCGCGTGTGTCTGAGAGCTTTATCTCCTTCTGACACGTCGCGCAGTTCAAGACATGTGTTGAGAAACTTGAGACCAACAACTGCCGGAAGAATACACACTCTACCCTGGGGCAAGATGGGGGGCTGACTGTTCTCCATCTTGCTACTTGTTAGTAACTCGTTGATGAGGAGTTGGAGGGTCCGGATTGAACTGGCTTTGATTTCTGTCTACACCCCCCCCCCCCAGTTCTTTTATAAACAGGGAGTACTTCACAATGGGAACGAAGAATTGCTGTCTATGTGTCTGTAGTCCGTGGTCCAAATGTTTCCACTCGCTCCAAACAAAACTTCTGGGCGATCTTTTTTGAAAATTTGTAGTAATTCATTATGTGTCACGGGATAGGCCTGATGGGGGTTATTTAGCTTAATCGTTATAACGGCCCAAAGCGGTATTCTTCTTTATGGAATACTCTGACAGTACTTCGATTCTTATCTCCAGTGACGAAATACATATGATGGTATGTTTGATTGTGACGCTTTTTTATGACCCAAGTTTGATTGTAACTTTTTTTTTAAACACGCGTGTTCAAGGTAGATTCTAAAACTGGGAGTTACATGTATATGCTTTGCGTCTGGTTACTTTCTTGACTTTTTATAGCCTGGGAGCTACAAGGACGTTGAAGAGTCAGCATTCATTGTAACTCGTCCAATAGGTCTCGCGTGGAGGCAAGGACAGTCTACGGAATCTAACAATCCCTGAAGAAAGAAGGAGAACGCCGGAGAGCTCAGACTGTCGTCCAAATGAACGACTAAGGGAGCAAACCCTTTGAGTCAGTTCAGACCCTTCTATATGCTTTAAACAAACAAAGCAAAACAAACAAAACAACGTCATGTTACGTGCAATGAATGCTATTAGTCATGACGTACAAGACGTTGTCTACCTCAGCCCCATGAACAAAGATTCTGGTCTGCCGTTTTGTATCTGGATCGCCCTAAATTGAATGATTCAGGTCTGGACACCCAATTCTACTTTCCACCAAATTCAATCGACATCGGAATTGGGTAGTTTATTAAGTGTGGTCTTGTAAAACAGAAATGACTACAATTTGAATGGAATACATCAACTTGATGAAGTAACCATTTGATTACAAGAAACAAAAACATTGTTCGATACTGGCAAAATGCTTACATTTTTGTTAATCTAAAAAAGTTTAAATAATATATCCACCAAACGTGAACCACAAGAACGAGTTTTGACTTGTAATTCTTTGTTATGTTTGGCGATGTAATCATGCAAGCGTTTAAAGATTTTAGCTTAGATTTCCTCTTGCAGTCGCCTCACTTTCCAACTGACACTTTGTGACGGATTTACAGACAGCATAAAAATGCTGTGGGTTGATAGCGCACAGAACAATGTTCATTTTACAGACTGGACGTAAATTGTGCGTTGATAAGCACAGAACCAACTTCAACTTCAAGAATCACCTTTGATTACCTCCCAATCCAACACCACATCCCACACCACATCACTCTTGAGTTACCTCCCATTCCCACCATCCACATCCCACACCACACCACTCTTGTTTACTCCCAATCTCTCCACCTCCACAGCCCACAACCACACCACACCACTCATGATTACCTCCCAGTCCCACCTCCACATCCCACACCCACACCACACTTGATTAACCTCCATTCCCACTTCCACATCCACACCACACCACTCTTGATTACCTCCCAATCCACCACCACATCCCACACCAACACCAACCCCTCCTTGATTACCGCCCAATCTCCCTCCACATCCACCACACACCAAAGCCCACTCTTGATTACCTCCCCAATCCCACCCCACATCCCACACCACACCGCACCACTCTGATTACCTCCAGTCCCACCTCCACATCCCACACCACACCACCTTATTACCTCCCAATTCCCACCTCCGAACATCCCACACCACACCACTCTTGATTAACACCCAATCCCACCTCCACATCCACACCACACACTCGTTGAATTACCTCCCAAATGTCCCACCTCCACAGCCCACTACCACCTGCTTCCTTCTCCCAGAAAGCGGCTTATCTTGACAAAACAACGCCGTGATGGAATATAGAACCCTGGGTGTTTTCGAAGTGGCGCCATGTGTAAAGGAGCGACAAGAGCCGCATTTCCTTCACAGATCTGATGCCCCGTTAGCATTAAACTTTCTGGAACGGGCTCCATACATCAGAAAGTCACTGGATATTTGGTGGGCGATCAGGACATGATAAAGGACGACAGTGTGCTCGGTATGGCATCACGATTTTTTGTCAAAGCCCACAGAAGGGGAAGAGAAGAGCTCAGAAATGACGTTTGGTAAAGTTCACACGAAACGCATGAAATGCAGTCTCCGACATCCGAAGGTCGTTCAGTGGCAACTGGTGTGTGTGTGTGTGTGTGTGTGTGTGTGTGTGTGTGTTTGTGTGTGTGTGTGTGTGTGTTTGTGGTTTGTTGTTGATGTTGTTCTTCGATTTAACGTCTTTTTACTTTAAAGTGATATTAAACAGGAAGTAAGCGTTTAATTTATATGAGCATGTGTGTGTGTATAATGCACATGTGTTGGTATTGTGTGTGTGTGTGTGTATGTGTTGTGGGTGTGTGTGTGGGTGTGTGTGTGTGTGTGGGTGTGGTGTGTGTGTGTGTTGTGTGTGTGTGCGCGCGCGCGCGCGTGCGTACTACTGCGGGTGTGGTGTGTGCGTGCTGCGTGTTTTGTGTGAGTGTGTTTACGTGTGCGCGAATGTGTGTGTGGTGTGTGTGCATGGTCGTGTGGTTGGTGTGTGTGTGTGGTGTGGTTGTGGTGTGGTGTGCTGCGTGCTTGCATGTGTGCGTGCGTGCATATCGTGGTGGGGAAAATAAATTAATTACAAACAGAACAAATAAAAAAAACTTGTGTAAGTCGAGCCAGAAAGACGCGGCTGAAATTGAGTTTGGATACATTTGTGACATATCTATTTGTCCTGGCTCAAAACTTTCTCAATTGGTGTTTCTTCCCCTTTTTTCCAGAACTGTACCATGAAATACCTTGGAGGTTGGGAGTGAAGTGTGAAATGTGGGCAACCTGAGTTCCAAAGTTGAAAGCAACCCTAAATAAGCGAATTGAGATTGAGCAAGCAGTGTCCATTTAGACTGAAACAAGCCTGCAGGTAAAACTCAGTGCAGCATTGAATGTGAAACGAAACTGGAGTGGGGGGGGCCAAAAACGAAATCCAAACCACTCTCCTCTAGAAATTAAACTAAATTCGGACTACTACCCATAAAAATTGCTTGATACCGGTCTCACCATGACAGGTCTCGTAACCGGAATGCCACAAGCGACTCTGAAATCTTGCGAGATGAAAACGGAACTCTTCAGAGAGTAGACGCTTTTAAGTTAAAGTGGGTTGGTAACGAGATTAAAAAGTACCCTCTGACATTTACAACATGTACTTCTCTCTCCCCTGCCTCCCCCCTACTCTCACATACACACACTTCCACTTTCCTCATCATCTCCAGCTTCCAGACGTCAAACCTGGTGAGGAGGGGGAGAAGAGGAGCGAAGGGGGGAGGGGGACATGGACAGACAAGAGGAAGCTGTCCTTCAAACGATGTAATTCCCCTTTGAAATAAACTCGTCACCTACTCGACGTCCACGTCTCATGTGATAAGCACAAGTGTCACCTGTAATAATTCAGGACAAATTCTCAGTATTCCACAACATGTGGTAAAAAGTGTTAGTCAAAATGCGTGGCTGATGGATACCTCCTCTGTGACCACTGACACGAGTCTTTTTAGAATTCAGTAAACATCAGCAGCATGGGGCGAGTGTTCGTTGCTGTGCTATTGTGTTAGCGTGCACCGAAAAGGAGAGAAACTCTATTATCGCCAAAAAATCTCTCAGGATGGAATGGACAATCACCTACGCCGCCTCTGTGAATCCAAAAACATGATCAGGTGATGCAAGAGGGTAGTTTTGAAATGAGCTGGAATTAGCACAGGAGGGTGAAAAAGGATCTCTCGTGGGTTTGGCGGTGACATAGCTCTTAAATTAACGCCATTGTCTCTGCACCTACTGTTTGTTTGAAAAGACCCCGCTGCCTGCCCCATGTAGCCTTTGAGCGTCATTACCATGACGGATAGTATGCAACGATGAGCAACAATACATCACAGTGGTGACATGCTGCACGTGCTGTTCCTGTAGCCCCTTTGGCTCTTTGGACAGACTCTGACACGCATTCTACTCCCCCACAACAAGGGACACACCCAGTCCGTTTGGGAGGAGGGAGGAGAGACGCAGAATAGGTGGTGGGTGGGTTGGAGGGGTGAAGGTTGGGAAAAAAAAAAAAGGGAGGAATAAAAGGTCACACCCCTCAACTTGCTGATTGCGGCGTTGCCTGCTTTTGAATCAGGTGGCTGGTCACAGTGTAACAGGCTGAAGTGGCGGAGCGTGGACTGTTAAGTGCAGAATGGGGGGCGAGAGCGGGAAGAGAGGGAGGGTGGGAGGGAAGACATCGGCTGACCGAGAAAGATTAGACACTGTGCAGGACAAGAGGAGAGAGGGAATAGAATCACGCTGCAACACGACCAACGCTGCAGATGTTTGTACCTCTCTGCCTGTTTGATGACGGAATAGATCATTAAAGGAAACTAGAGCACAGCCCTGTCACATAGGCAGTCTCGACCAGACCAGAACCCTTTAGTGTCCTGGTATCAACATCCTCAGTGGCCAATGATAATTATGAACATAAAAAAACGTCTCAAACGCTGTGGCCCTTCCTAATCTGTGCCTCTGGCGTGTGACAGAAGAAAAGAACAACCATCATTCCGGAACTCTGGAAAAAAATTGTAAGTGATTTTCCATCACAATGTAATGTATCATGTGTAATGTCTTGATGGAAGTGATGAGGGGGAGAGCAAGAAGGGCTGAAGGTGAAGAGGGGCGACATTGAGAAGGGGAGGATGATGAACGCATTTTCAGAGGGCAAAATCGCTTGTATCGGCGGCCACTGTTGAATAACACCAAATAGTTTTCTCATCATAAAATATTAGAACCATCTTAAAACATGTATTCCAAGACTGTCTAATCATTTCGGCAAATTTGTGTGGGGGGGGGGGGTGGTAAATTATGTGTTCAGTTTGGGTATTTTTCCTATTGAAGTATCGCCCATATTGCACAGATCGTCAGCATACACACAGCAGTGATATTTTTTGCTATATGTTATGGAAGATCACGAGTAAAAATGTATAAACAGCATTGGAGCTATCACAGAGCTTGTGGAATTCCTTGTGTAATAATTTAAATTCAAGTCAACGTAATTTCTACTTTAATTTGTAGCTTTCTGTCTTGCATAAATTCGCTGATATAATGATAATGATTGCGTGCGTGCATATATATATATATATATATATATATATATAATATATATATAATCATATATATATATATAAATCTGCAATTATAAACAAAGCTTGCTCTTAATGACTTAGATTGAAGAAATAGGGTGAGATAAGCAAACATATCTGCAGTGGTAGATAATCTGCCTAACTAACAGTAATGTGCTTGAATGAGTTAATGGGAATAATCAATGCTTCCTCAAAATGAGCCTCAGCAAGCCATAGTCACTGTCACGAGTTTGTTCCACGAGGCCTACGACGTATTTGACCCACTGGGGTGGCGAAATATTCATTTGTTTATTATCGGTTGTTGTTGGCACGTTCCGTCCCTTAGTGTGCTTGAGGTGCGGTGCACCTTGGTGTAGACAGCTCACGTTTCGGTTGCTTTCTCTCTCTCTCTCTCTCTAATTCCACTGCCGTCCGAGCTATTCATCCTGCAGGTTCACCAGGTGGCTGTACCTTTCTCTCGAACATGCGTCTATCGCCTCTCGCCTGTCTTTTTACCTGTCCGCACGTGCTTCATTTCCTTTTAGTTTGAAGTATGCTCACTCTGGACGTAGCGTGCATGTTGGCCGCCAACGCTGAGGGAGGTTAGCTTCACTCGAGCGAAGATGTCTCGGGAGCGCACTGCTCCGTCTTGGTTCTTCACACCGTATCGTCGAAGTACAGTCGGTATCTCAATTCCCTACAGTCGGCTTAGAGAGGGACATCACTTCTTCTTTTTCCGCATCTGCCCTCTGTCCTCTCGACTGGACAGAGGGCAGAGAGAGTCGTTTGACCCCCTCTTCGAGGTCACCCCCACGGTAGCTGTTAGCCATCAGTTTCGTGGTTTTGTTTGTTTTGGTTATGTTTGTTGTTTAGCCGCTTATTCTTCTCTTTTTGCGCAATTTTCTTTTGTTTTCAAAATTGTAAAAGAAATATTGTTTGAGACCTTTTTTTTTTTTTCTGGTTAATTCAATCTTTAACCTGGCCATTCAAATTAATATCCAAAATTCTTTCTCTCCAGTTTATGGCATCTGGTGATGCGTAGATCGTGTGGGATGGGAGAGAACCTGGTATCAGGGTTTGGGTACTTGCTTGGTCTCGCTCGTCCACCCTTGTCACATTCGCCGGAACTCTTATCGGCTTCGCCACCGTCTGTTGTGTGTGCAGGAAAACGAAGTTTTTAGATGTTCGCGAGCGTGCGTACCATGATTTGTCGTTCGGATGCGTGGTGGAGTTGTGTTATTTGAAATGTGGCTAACAAATGTGAACAATTATGCAATTGAATTATTATTTGCAAAATGTTGGGCCATATAAAGCGATTGGTCGCTGTTTTGGTTTAATTTCCTAATAAAAAGAATTGTTAAACGTGAAGTGAGAAAAGTGTGAAGATAATTCATATTGGTTTATATAGCCTGTCTTGATTTAAGCAGTTTTCCCCACCCCCACTTTTACTTGCTTCGTGTGAGAAGACTTTAACGAGAACATTCCTGATTTTTGGATGGTTGACTGTGTTTATCTCAGTCTTGTTTGAGCTGGTGTTGTTGTGTAGTTAGTAACCTCCCCCTCGCCCATCATGCGAGTGGCAGTTAGAATTAACAGCAATGGGTTCGATTAGTACTGACGGCGTTCAGTGCCCTTTCCTCCCTCCCTTTCTTCTCTCCTCCCAGCTACTATTTCCCCCCCCCGGGGCGTCACCCGAGGCCTGGACTGGTTGGTGCCCACGCGCTGGATGGGCCACGCTCTGGTTGGGGCAAGCTCTGGTTGGAACGCAGACTGGTTGGTGCCGACGCGCTGGCTGGGCCACGCTCTGGTCGGGACCCCGCGGACTGGTTGTGGCCACGCCAGGATTGGGGCCACAACGCTCTGGTTGGTACCCGCGTGCTGGGTGGAACACTGCACTGGTCGGGAACCCACGTTCTGGTAGAAAAAAGCCCGAGGTTTTGACTGAGCCGGTCCCAGATCCCCCCGTCGCAGGACCCTCCAGAAAAACGCCACGTTCCCTCCCCCCCCCCCCCCCCCCCCCCCAGGACGCGTCTTCACTGTCTGCTTGTCGTGTCCAGGGTTCTGCTTGCACACTCTCTTCAAGATCCGACCCGTTTGGAGCACCTAGTGCGACAGGGTGCTCCCAGTAGACTTTGGAGAGGCGGGTGTGAGGCACCTCCCCATGGTGTGGGAAGTGATGGATGCTGGAAATGTTTAATTATAATTGTGTATATGTTCAATATGTGTTAAAATGCTGTGCTTGTATCGCGAATAATTGTGAAATTGTTTATTTATAATTGAGCATGTTGTGTGTGTTGGATGTTGATTGTGATTGTGCATGTGTGTGTGTTGGAATGCTTATTTATGACTTGTATTTGTGTGATAAATGGGGTGTTGTATCGTAATCTTTTATTGTGTGTCTCTTTGCGGGGCGTGGTGAGGTCAGTCACTCCCTTCCACTCCCACCTAGACCGATCCTGTCAGGCAGACCTCCAGGTCGTGACAGGTCTCCAAGGGAGACACTCTCCAATGAGGGAGGAAACTCACTAACATATAACACCTGGTCAGATACCGGTATTTCGCGGGAACCTGATTTTTCTCCTCAGTGACCACGGAAAGTGTAACTTGACTCCTCTGCCCTTCCGTTTTATGAAGAAGCAATCCCCGGAAAAAAGCTGGTGTGCAATACCGTAGTATGTTTTTGAGTTTTCAAAAAAATCCCACCAAAGGGTGCCACCTTAAGAAGCAAAAGAAAATCATGAAAGAAGCAAAACAACTACATTTATTCTTTGAAAATAGAAAAATTAAAAAGGATAACCGTCCTAAGACACATTGCTGAGGGCCATTCTTGGAATGAATCCCGCAAGGGACTAAATTAACAATAAACTAATAAATTCCAAGGATAAGTACCGAGCACAATTCCAGCAACTTACAGAGCACTTGGTGTTTTTGCAATGACCGCAAAAAAAATCAATATAGAACAAAGCTTCTTTTAAGTCTTAGATTTAAGAAATAGCTTCCTGAAGGTCATTTTGAGAAGCATTTTAATATTCCCCCATTCACTCATTCAAGCACATACTGTTAGTTAGGCAGAATTATCTACCCACTGCAGCTATTATGCTTATCTCCCCCTTATTTCTTCAATCTAAAGAAATAAGAGCAAGCTTTGTTTATAGTTGAATATTTTTGCAGTCATTGCAACACCAAGCGCTCTGTAAGTTCTGGAATGGTGGCTTGGTTACTATCCTGGAATTTATTAAGTTTATTGTAATGTATGTATGTATGTATATATATATATATAAATATTATATATATATATATATACATATATATAAATATTATATATATAAATATATAAATATATATATGTGCGGGTGTGTGTGGTGTGTGTGTGTGTGTGTGTGTGAGTGTGTGTGTGTGTGTATGTGTGTGTTGTGCACGTGCCTGCGAGCGTGCGTGCGTGCTGCGTGTTGTGTGGTGTGTGTGTGTGTGTTGTGTGTGTTGGCAAAAAAAATCTTTAAAAAGCTATAAATCACGCCAAAAACACAAGCGGCTGACTTCACGTTACGAAACGTTTTCATCGGCATCTCTATTTAGTGTCTTCATCTAAACTTATCTGAGTTGGTGTTTCTTTCCTCTTCCAGAATTGCACGTTATAGACTGTTAGAGGATGGGGGTGGAATGAGAATAGGAGCGGAATTGAGCACTGGTTTTCTAAACATCTTGGCAACCCAAAATACTGAATTCGTTATCTTAGCAGAAGTATTTGGTTTCTAAATGTCGGCCAAACTTAAGAACCAATTCATTGCCAACCATTTGATGTCAAACAAAAGACGCGTAGGAAAGACATTCACAACTAATTACCCTACCAGAACACAAGAGTTCGAATTCGTGTTTTGCAATGAAACGTCAGTAACCGGGATACCTTGAAGCCAATTCTTCAAAGATTGGGGGGGGGGGGGGGGGGGGGGGGGGGGGTGGGGGGGGGGGGGGGGGGGGGGGGGGGGGGGGGGGGGGGGGGGGGGGGGGGGGGGGGGGGGGGGGGGGGGGGGGGGGGGGGGGGGGGGGGGGTAAACTACCTTACTTTGTTTCTGAAGTCAGGGAGGTTTAAGTAGGAGGTAGGGGGGCTGTTAACGAGAGCGACTGCAAAGCACTCTCCGTACCCACCCATTTAACCGAAATTACTCTCTCCCACACACACACTAAAACCCCCCCGCGCACACCCCCCCTCCCCCACCGACACCACCCCCCACCCCCCAACCCCCCCCACCCCCCCCCCCCTCCCCCCCCCCCCCCCCCCCCCCCCCCCCCCCCTTCAACCCTATGCTCCTCCTCTCCTCCCCCCCATTTAGCAGACATGTACATCTCACACACCCCCCCCCCTCCCCCCCACCCCCCCCCCCCCCCCCCCCCCCCCCCCCCTTCACCCTATCTTCCTCCTCTCTACTCCCACACATTTACAACATGTACTTCTCTCCACCCCCACCCCCTCTCACACCCCCCCTCCCCTATCACAGCAATCTCCTCCTCTCTCCCCACACATTACAGACATGTACTTCTCTCCATTCTCCGTCCACCCCCCCCCCCCCCCCCCCCACCCCTCCCCCCCCCCCCCCCCCCCCCCCTAGTTCACCCAATCCCTCCTCCTCTCTCCCACACATTTACAGACATGTACATCTCCTCCTCCACCCCACCCCCCCTTCTCACACCCTATCTTCCTCCTCTCTCACCACACATTTACAGACATGTACTTTCTCGCCTTCTCCCCTCCCCCCCCCCCCCCCCCCCTTCTCCCCCCCCCTCCCCCCCCCTTTCACCCTATCTCCTCCCTCTCTCACCTACACATTTACAGACATTAAAAACCTTTTTTCTCTCCCTTCTTCTCCGCTGATCTCTCACCACATCCCCCCTTTCAAATACTCAGTCTACATTCTCCTTCCCCCCCACTCAACGTCAACCTCTCCCCCCCTTCCCACCCCTCCTCTCCCCCCTCTACCTCCTCTCCCCCCCTTACCCTTCCTCCCCCCCTCCTCTCTTTCTCTCTCCCCCCTTTCTCTCCACTTCCGGGGGCTACCAGACTATCTCGAGCAAATCTCTCCCCCCCTCACCCCCCCCTCGCCATCCCTCCCCTCCCCCCCACCCCCCCCCCTGTCACCCTATATCCACCTCTTCTCTCCTCCCACACATTAACAGACCCTGTACTCTCTCTCCCCCCCCTTCTTCTTCTTTCCACCCCCCCCTCCGACCCCCCCCCCCCCCCCATTCACCCCTAGTACTCCTCCCACTCTCCCACCACATTTACAGACATGTACTTTCATCTCCCCTTCTCTTCTCCCCCCCGCCCCCCCCTTCTCCCCCCCCCCCTTCTCCCCCCCCCTTCTACTTTCCCCCCCCCTTCTCTCTTCTCCCCCCCCTCCCCCCCCCCCCCCACCTTCAACCCTATCACCTCCTCTCTCCCAACCTTCTCTCCTCCCCACACATTTACAGACATGTACTTCTCCCCCCCCCCCCCCTTCACCCTATCTCCACCTCTCTCACCACACATTACCCAGACATGTACTTCTCTCTCCCTCCCCCCCCCCCTTCACCCTATCTCCATCTCCTCCTCTCTTCGCACACATTTACAGACATGTACTGTCTCCCCCCCCCCCCTTTCTCCTTTCTTTCCTTTCTCCCCCTCCCCGTACTTCTCCCCCCCCCCCCCCCCTTTCAACCTATCTCCTCCTCTCTCCCACAACCGAGCATTTTACAGACAGGTACTTTCTCTCCACCCCCCCCCCCCCTTTGATCACTCCTATCTCCTCCCTCTCCCACACATATACAAACGGTACTTCCTCCCACCCCCACCCCCCCCCCCCCCCCCTTTCACCCAATCTCCTCCTCTCTCCCACAACATTTACAGACATTACTTCTCCCTTCTCCCCCCCCCCCTTCACCTATCATCCCTCCTCTCAATCCCAACTACATTTACAGACATGCTGTACTTTAACTCCCCCCCCCTTCTTCACCCTATCTCCTCCTCTCTCCCACCACATTTTACAGACTGTACTCTCCCCCCCCTCCCCCCCCCCCCCCCCCCCCCACCCCCCCTTGCACCTATCTCCTCCTCTCTCCCACACATTTACAGCATGTACTTCTCTCCTCCTCCCCCTCTCTCCCCCCCCCCCCTTCACCCTATCACCGCCTCTCACCCCACACATTTAAAGACATGTACTTCTCCGTCCCCCCTTCTCCCCCCCCCGCCCCGTCCCCCCCCCCCCCTCCCCCCCTCACTCTTCTCCCCAGCCCCTCTCTATTCTCTTTTCTCTCCCCTTGCCCACCCCTCCCCCCCCCCCCCACCCCCCCCTCTCGCCCTTCTCTCCCCCCCCCCCCCCCCCCCCCCCGTATCATTCCCCTATCTCCGTCCTCACACCCACAACATATACAGACATGTACATCTCTCCCCCCTACCCCCCCTTTCACCCTATCTCCTCCTCTCTCCCACACATTTGTACAGACATGTCCTCTCTCCACCACCCCCCCTCCCTTCACCCTATCTCCCTCCCTCTCCTCTCCATCTTCCCCACACTTATACAGACATGTACACTTTTCTCTTTCTTCAATATCTCCCTTCTTCCATTCACTTTCCTCCACCCCCCTTCTCCCCCTCCCCCTTCAACCTATCTCTTCCTCTCATCTCTCCCACAACAGTTTAACAGACTATGTACTTCTCCCCCCTCTCACCCCCCCCCCCCCCCACCTTTCTCAGACCTGTAATGTCTTCTTTTCTCCCCCCCCTTCTCTTCTCCTTCTTCTCACTTCTCCCCCCCCCCCTTCTCCCAGTCATCTCCCTCCCCCCCCCCCCCCCCCCCCCCACCCCCCGTTCACCCCTAACTCCATCCTCTCATATCTCCCACAACATTACAGACATGTATTCTTCTCTCCACACCCCCCCCCCGCCTTCACACCTATCTCCTTATCTCCTCACTCTCTCCCACACATTTACACCAGACAATGTAACTTTTCTCATCCATCCACCCTCTCCACCCCCCACCCCTTCACCCTATCTACCTCCCTCTCTCCACACATCATTTACAGACATGGTACCTTCTCTCCAACCAACCCCCCCCCCCCAACCCACCCCCCACCCCCCTCTCCACCCCCCCCATCTCCACCAGTCTCACTCTTCTCTTCCTCCAACCCCCCCCCCCTTCACCCCTATCTCCTCCTTCCACCACACATTTTACAGACATGTACCTTTCTCTCCACCACCACCACCCCCCCTTCAACCCTATCACCTCCTCTCTCCCACACATTTACAGACAGTACTTCTCACCACCCCTCCCCCACCCCCCCCCCCCTCCCCTTCACCCTATCTCCTCCTCTTCCCACACAATTACAACATGTACTCTCCCCCCCCCCCCCCCCCCCCTATCACCTTTATCTCCCCTCCTCTCTCCCACACATTTACAGACATGTATTCTCGCCTACTCGCCCCTCGCCACTCGCCCCCCCCCCCCCCCTCCACCCTATCTCCTCCCTCTCTCACCTCCTCCCACACATTTACAGACATTAAACTACTCCTGTACTCCCCCCACTCCCCCCCCCCCTTACTCCCCCCCCGCCCCCCTTCACCCTATCTCCTCCAGCCTTTTCCGTGCAAACCCACACCATGGGGAAAGGGGGAGGGGGGGGGGAAGGCGCGGTGAACAAGGATAAGAGGAAAACTGTCATCTAAAGCTACGCAATCTCCTTTTAAAAATAAATTCAGTACCTTTCTCTGACGTCACGAACCCCATGTGATGTGCCACAACGACACCTTTCAAATTAAGCCAATGAAATTCGTTAACCCACAAATCAGTCGGCAAAAAATCAGTCAGAATTGCAGTCACTGTGACACAGTGACTATAAATCACCTCACAATGCAGCTAACACTCTCCAGGAGCCGAGAGCACCCTGCTCGTTGCTAGTGCAACTGATAGCGGATCAGGAAAGGGGAAGAACTTCTACTTGCCCAAAACGCCATTCAGGACTGGAGTCATAGTTGCAACCCGCATCATTATGCGCACATCTCACTGACACATCAAGTCGTGCATGGAGGGAGCGGGGGGATGGGTGGGGGTAGGGGCACTCCACTGACAAAACATCAAGTCGTGCATGGAGGGAGCGGGGGGAGGTGGGGAGGGTAAGTTGGGGCACTTCCACTTCACTGAACACAATCAAGTCGTTGCATGAGGGAGCGGGGGAGGGTGGGGTAATCGTCCCTGGAGGGAGCCGGGGGGGGGTGGGGAGGGGCACTACTCCAGATGACACATCAATCGTGCCAATGGAGGGCGCGGGGAGGGTGGGGTAGGGGCACTTTCCACAACTGACACATCAAGTCCTGCATGGAGGAGCGGTGGAGGTGGGGGTAGGGGGTAGGGGGCACTCCACTGACCCAATCAAGTCGTGCATTGGAGGGAGCTGGGGGAGTGTGGGGGTAGTCCGTGCATGGAGGAGCGGGGGAGGGGATGGGGTAGTCCGTGCATGGAGGAAAGCGGGTGGGAGGGTGGGGGTAGTTCTATGTGCATGGAGGGAAGCCGGGTTGCGGGGGAGGGTGGTGGGGCGTCTGCATAGAGCATTGAGGGAGCGGGGGGGATGGTTGGGGTAGGGGCACTCCAGAGCACGACATAAGTCGTGTGCATGATGGAGCGCGGGGGGCTGGGTGGGGGTAGGGGCACATCCCGTGGACACCAATCCAGTCGTGCATGGAGGGAGCGGGGGGAGGGGGGGTTAGGGGGCACTCCATGACACCATCAGTCGTGTGCCTTGAGGGAGCGGGGGGAGGGTGGGGGTAGGGGAGCACTAGTGGGGGGAGGGGGGGTAGGGGTCACTCCAGATGACCATCCCAGGCTAGAGGCCGTGCATGGAGGGAGCGGGGGGAGGGATGGGGTAAGTGCACTTCCAATGACATAACTACATCAAGTCGTTCATGGGAGGGAGTCGGGGGGGAGGGAGGGGGTAAGGGGGCACATCCAATATGACATCAATGTCGTGCATGGAGGGAGCGGGGGTAGGGTGGTGTAAGGGGGCACTCCAATGACACATCAAGTCGTGCATGGCTGGGAGCGGGGGGAGGGTGGGGGTAGGGGGTAGGGGGCACTACTTCCACT
>CM031614.1:80620208-80635051 GCA_018398815.1 Conus ventricosus
GATTATAGCTGTTTTCCATGAGGATTACAGCTGTTTTTCCATGAGGATTATAGTTGTTTTCCATGAGGATTATAGCTGTTTTCCATGAGGATTATAGCTGTTTTCCATAAGGATTACAGCTGTTTTCCATGAGGATTACAGCTGTTATTCCATGAGGAATATAGCTGTTTTCCATGAGGATTATAGCTGTTTTTCATGAGCATTACAGCTGTTTTCCATGAGGATTACAGCTGTTTTTCACGATGATTACAGCTATTATTCCATGAGGATTACATGTGTTTTCCATGAGGGTTCTGCCTGTTTTCCTTGAGGATTATAGCTGTTTTCCATGAGGATTATAGCTGTTTTCCATGAGGATTATAGCTGTTTTCCATGAGGATTACAGCTGGTTTTCATTAGGAATATAGCTGTTTTCCATGAGGATTACAGCTGTTTTCCTTTTTCCATGAGGATTACAGCTGTTTTCCATGAGGGTTATAGCTGTTTTCCATGAGGATTATAGCTGTTTTCCATGAGGATTATAACTGCTTTCCATGAGGATTACAGGTGTTTTCCATGAGGATTACAGATGTTTTCCATGAGGATTACAGCTGTTTTCCATGAGGATTACAGGGTTTTCCATGAGGATTATAGTTGTTTTCCATGAGGATTACAAATGTTTTCCATGAAGATTACAGCTGTTTTCCATGAGGATTACAGCTGTTTTCCATGAGGATTACAGGTGTTTTCCATGAAGATTATAGCTGTTTTCCATGAGGATTATAGCTGTTTTCTATGAAGATTATAGCTGTTTTCCATGAGGATTACAGCTGTTTTCCATGAGGATTATAGCTTTTTTCCGTAAGGATTATAGCTGTTTTCCATGAGGATTATAGCTGTTTTCCATAAGGATTACAGGTGTTTTCACTTTTTTCTCAAGAAAATAGTTATTATCAATGTTTTCCCTATTTGTACGGGGAAAACGCCTATTATCCTTTAAAAAAAATTTTAAGAAAAAAAACAGGGAAAGAGTTGTGATGATGGGGATCACAGTTGTTTCCCCTATTTTGCACACCTCACTTGCAATCATGACAGACAGCGATCATGGCTCTTTTCCTTGTTGACGACGTCCTCGCCATGATACCCTGTCATCCTCAGGAAAACAAACAGAACACTTGTTGTGCGAAGAGAAATTTGGAAAACGATTGTGATCCTGAGGGAAAACAGAAAAGAAAAACAGCTATTGTCCTCAGGAAAACAGTTGTGAACCCAGGAGAATCATTGTAATCCTAGGATGGTGACTATTTTCGCTCTTTTCGCCATTTTCCTCAAGGATCATACTTGTTCTCGAGAGGAAATCAGCCACTTTCGCCTTCAGACGCTAGTATTCTCCAATAGTAATTCCTACGGATTCTGGCACCGTTCGTCAGCAGATGTGGTGTAGCGTATATGGAGTGTGTGTGTGTGTGTGTGTGTGTGTGTGTGTGTGTGTGTGTGTGTGTGTGTGTGTGTGTGTGTGTGTGTGTGTGTGTGCGTGCGTGTGTGCGTGCGTGCGTGCGTGCGTGCGTGCGTGCGTGCGTGCGTGCGTGTGTGTGTGTACACATGTGTATACATGCGTATGTGGGCACAGGCCCGTGTGTGTGTGTGTGTGTGTGTGTGTGTGTGTGTGTGTGTGTGTGTGTGTGTGTGTGTGTGTGTTCATAACCCCACAGCGCCTGCCAGATAGTCGATAGTATTATCACAGATAAGTGTCACCGTGGTTTCCATCAAGTGTTTTGCTCTTTCCCCCGCTCTGAGCAACTTTGAAAGCAGTAAAAACTGTCTGTCCGTCTGTTTTCTGTCTCCGTGTCCGTCTCTGTCCGTCTGTCTGTCTGCCTGTCTGTCTGTCTTTCCCTCCCTCTCTCCCCCCCCCCCCCCCCCCCCCCCCCCCCCGTCTCTCTCTCTCTCTCGGAATTGTTTTTATTTGTTGCGTTTTTTTTTAACCTGCATTCTTGAGTAAAGGGCTGGCTTTTTTTTTGCTCTCTCTTCTCTCTTTCTGTAAGTGTGTTCGTTTGTGATTTTTGTTTTCGCGTGTGTGTGACTTTTTTGTGCGCGCGTGCGTGTGCGTGTGGGACATGCGTTGTGGTTGGGTGTGTGTGTGTGTGGGTGTTTTGTGTGGTGTGTGTGTGTGTGTGTGTGTGTGTGTGTGTGTGTGTCTGGTACTTCATGTGTATGTGTGTGTGTGCATTTATGTGTGTATGTCTGTGTGCAAGTGTTTGTGGTGTGTGTGTGTGTGTGAGTAGTGTGGTGTGTGTGTGTGTGTGTGTGTGTGTGTGTGTGGGTGTGTGGTGTGTGTGTGTTTGCCAAAGCGCGTATGTGCGCGCGCACATGTGCTTATGTGCGCGTTTGTGAGTGTGTGCGTGCGCACGCGCGACCTCCTTTTTTTTTTGAAAATGTTTTGCTCTACCTGCTAAGCTAAGTCCTTCTAGCCTTCCGACTAGATTTATTTGATTTCTCATCTAAATGCAAACCAGCTTTTCCCCTCGTTCGCCCCTTCTCCGCCCTCCCCAACCCACCACCTCCTTCCTCCGCCCCCCCAACCCAACCACCAGCCTCCTTCTGCTCCCTCCCCAACCAAACCCACCACCTCCTTCTGCTCCCTCCCCAACCAACCCCCCAGCCTCCTTCTGCTCCCTCCCCAACCCACCACCTCCTTCTGCTCCCTCCCCAACCAACCCACCAGCCTCCTTCTCCTCCCTCCCCAAACCCCCCCACCAAACTCCTTCGTTCCCTCCCCAACCCACCAGCCTCCTCTCCTCCCTCCCCAACCACCCACCAGCCTCCTTCTGCTCCCTCCCCAACCAACCCACCAGCCTCCTTCTGCTCCCTCCCCAACACACCCACCAGCCCCTTCTCCTCCCTCCCCAACCAACCCACCAGCCTCCCTTTTCCCTCCCTCCCAACCACCCACCACCCTCCCTTCTGCTCCCCCACAACCCACCAGCCCCTTCTCCTCCCTCCCCAACCAACCCACCAGCCTCCTTCTGCTCCCTCCCCAACCCCCCCACCTCCTTCTGCTCCTTCCCCAACCAACCACCTCCTCTGCTCCCTCCCCAACCCACCCACCAGCCTCCTTCTCCTCCCCTCCCCAACCAACCCACCAGCCTCCTTCTTTCTCCCCCCCCAACCCACCAGCCTCCTTTTCCTCCCTCCCAACCAACCCCCTCAGCCCCTTCTGCTCCCTCCCCAAGCAACCCACCAGCCTCCCTTCTCCTCCCTCCCAACCCACCAGCCTCCTTCTGCTCCCTCCCCAACCAACCCACCAGCCCCCTTCTGCCCCTCCCCAACCAACCCACCAGCCTCCTTCTCCTCCCTCCCCAACCCACCCACCAGCCTCCTTCTCCTCCCTCCCCAACCCACCCACCAGCCTCCTTCGCTCCCTCCCCAACCAACCCCCACCTCCTTCTCCTACCTCCCCACCAAACCCACCAGCCTCCTTCTGCTGCCTCCCCAAACCCAAACCCCCCAGCCTCCTTCTGCTCCCTCCCCAACCAACCCACCAGCCCCCTTCTCCTCCCTCCCCCAAACCCAACCCACCAGCCTCCTTCTGCTCCCTCCACAACCAACCCACCAGCCTCCTTCTCCCCCTCCCCAACCAACCCACCAGCCTCCTTCTCCTCCCTCCCAACCCCCCAGCCTCCTTCTCCCTCCCTCCCCAACCAACCCACCCGCCTCCTTCTTCCTCCCTCCCCAACCCACCCAACCCGCCGCCTTCTGCTCCCCCCAACCAACCCACCAGCCTCCTTCTGCTCCCCCCCAACCCACCCACCAGCCTCCTTCTGCTCCCCCCCCAACCCACCCAACCAGCCTCCCCCTCCCCCAAACCCCCCCACCAGCCTCCCTTTTCCTCCCTCCCCAACCCCCACCACCCCTCCTTCTCCGCCCTCCCCAACCCCTGCACCACCTCCTTCTGCTCCCTCCCCAACCCACCCACCAGCCTCCTTCTCCTCCCCTCCCAACCCAACAACCAGCCCCCTTCTCCTCCCCCCCCAAACCCCCCCCCGCCCCCTTCTGCTCCCTCCCCAACCCACCCAGAAGCCTCCTCCCTCCCCCCCAACCAACCCACCCCCTCCTTCTTCCCTCCCCTCCCCCCACCAGCCTACTTGCCCCTCCCCCAAACCCAACCCCCCACCCCTTCTGCCCCCCCCCCAACGCCCGCCCCCTTCTGCTCCCCCCCAACCCCCCCACCCGCCTCCTTCTGCCCCCCCAACCCCCCCAGCCCCCTTCGCTCCCTCCCCAACCCACCACCCCTTCCTCCCTCCCCAACCCACCGACCAGCCCCCTTCTCCTCCCTCCCCCCACCACCTCCTTCTCTCCCTCCCCAACCAAACCCCCAGCCTCCTTCTCCTCCCCCCCCAACCCACCCCCCTCCTTCTGCCCCCTCCCCCAAACCCCCCACCATCTCCTTCTCCTCCCCCCCCCCCACCCGCCCCTTTTTTCCCCCCCCGGAACCAAACCCCCACCCCTTTTCCCCCTCCCCCAAACCAACCCACCAGCCTCCTTCCCCCCCCCCCCCCCCCCCCCCCCCCTCCCCAACCAACCCCCAGCCTCCCCCTCCCCCTCAACCCCCCGCCTCCCTTTTCCTCCTCCCCAACCCCCCACCTCCTTTTCCTCCCTCCTCAACCAACCCACCCCTCCTTTCCCCCCCCCAACCAAACCCCTCCTTCTCCCCCTCCCCAACCAACCCCCCACCCCTTTCCTCCCTCCCCAACCAAAACCCCCCACCTCCTCCCTCCCCCAACCCACCCCCCGCCCCCTTCTCCCCCCCCCAACCCCCCCAGCCTCCTTCTGCTCCCTCCCCCAAACCCACCCACCACCCCTTCTCTTCCTCCCCAACCACCATCCTCCCCCCCAACCCCCCCCCACCCCTTTCCCCCCTCCCCCAAAAAACCCACCACCCCTTCTGCTCCCCCCCCAACCCACCCCCCAGCCTCCTTCTCCCCCTCCCCAAACCCACCCCCCCGCCTCCCCTTTTCCTCCCCCCCCAACCCACCCACCACCTCCTTTTGCTCCCCCCCCAACCCACCCCCCCAGCCTCCTTCTTTTCCCTCCCCCAAAAACCCCCCCATCAGCCCCCTTCTCCCCCCCCCAACCAACCACCACCCCTTCTCCTCCTTCCCCAACCAACCCCCCAGCCCCTTTCCTCCCCCCCAACCCAAACCCGCCCCCCTTCTCTCCCCCCCCAACCCCCAGGCCTCCTTTTCCCCCCCCCAACCAACCCCCACCTCCTTTTGTCCCCCCAACCCCCCCACCGCTCTTTTCCTCCTCCCCAACCCACCCACCACCTCCCCTCCTCCCTTTCCCCAACCCCCCCCACCAGCCCCCCATCCCCCTCCCAACCCACCCCCCCAGCCTCCTTTTTTTCCCCCCCCAAAACCCAACCCCCACCTCCTTTCCCTCCCCAAAACCAAACCCACCAGCCTCCTTCTGCTTTCCCCCCAACCAACCCCCCACCTCCTTTTCCTCCCTCCCCAACCCACCCCCCGCCTCCTTCTCCTCCCCCCCCAAAACCCCCCCCCACCCCCTTTTCCCCCCCCCAAACCCAACCCCCCCTCCTTCTGCCCTCCCCAACCCACCCCCCCTCCTTCCCCTCCTCCCCAACCCAAACCCCAAAAGCCTCCTTTCCTCCCTCCCCCAACCAAACCCCCCCTCCTTCTTTCCCCCCCCCCAACCCCCGTCCCTTTTGCTCCCTCCCCAACGAACCCACCAGCCTCTTTTGCTCCCCCCCAACCCACCCCCCTCCTTCGCTCCCTCCCCAAAACCCCCGCCTCCTTTGCCCCTCCCCAACCCCCACCGCCTCCTTCCCTCCCCCCCCCAACCCAACCCACCACCTCCTTCTCTTTCCCCCCCCCCCCACCAGTTTTTTCCCCCTCCCAACCACCATCCCTCCTTCTGCTCCCTCCCCATCCCAACCCCCCCAGCCTCCCTTCTCCCCCTCCCCCACCCAAATCCTTTTGCTTCCTCCCCCAAACCCAAACCCACCACCCCTTCTGCTCCCTCCCCCCCCAAACCCAAAAGCCCCCTTCTCCCCCTCCCCAACCCCCCCCCCCCCTTCTCCCCCTCCCAACCCACCCCCCACCTTCTTCTGCCCCTCCCCAACCAAACCCCCACCCCCTTCCCACCTCCCCAACAAACCCCCCAGCCTCCTTCGCTTCCTCCCCCCCAACCCACCCGCCCCTTTTGCTCCCTCCCCAACAACCCACCAGCCCCTTTTCCTCCTCCCCAACCAAAACCCCAGCCCCCTTTTGTCCCCCCCAAACCAAACCACCAGCCCCCTTTCCCCCCCCCAACCAACCCCCCCAGTCCTTTTTTTTCCCCCCCAACCACCGCCTCCCCTCCCCCCAACCAACCCACCCGCCTCCCCTGCCCCTCCCCAAACCCCCCCCCCCTCCTTTCCTCCCCCCAAACAACCCACCCGTCCTTCTCCCTCCCCCAACCAAACCCCCCCTTTCTGCCCCTCCCCCAACCCACCCCCAGCCTCCTTTTCCCCCTCCCCCTTCCCCCCCACCCCCCTTTCCTCCCTCCCCAAACCCCCCCACCAGCCCCCTTTGCTCCCCCCCAACCCAACCCCCCAGGTCCTTCCCTCCCTCCCCAACCAACCCCCCCACCTCCTTCTGCTCCCCCCCCAACCCACCCACCGCCCTCTTCTCCTCCCCCCCAGCCAACCCACCAGCCCCCTTCTGCTCCCCCCCAACCCCCCCCACCAGCCTCCCTTTGCTCCCCCCCCAACCCCCAGCCTCCTTCTGCCCCTCCCCCAACCCAACCCACCAGCCTCCCTTTTCCCCCCTCCCCAAAACCCCCCCACCAGCCTCCCTTTTCCCTCCCCAACCCCCCGCCTTCTCCTCCCCCCCCAACCCCCCCCCACCTCCTTTGCCCCCCCCCAACCAAACCCACCGCTCCTTCTCCTCCCTCCCAACCCACCCACCCGCCATCTCCTCCCCCCAACAACCAAACCCCCACCTCCTTCGCCCCCCCAAACCCCCCCTCCTTCTCCTAAAAACCCCCCCCCCCAAAACCCCCCACCTTTTTTGCTCCCTCCCCAACCCCCCCGCCTCCTTCTGCTCCCCCCCAACCACCACCTCCTTCTGCTCCCTCTCTACCCCCCCCCGCTCCTTTCCTCCCTCCCAACCACCCACCCGCCTCCTTCCTCCCTCCCCCCCAACCCCCCACCTCCTTCCCTCCCTCCCAACCAAAAACCCCGTTTCCTTTTCCTCCCTCCCACCCCCCACCACCTTTTCTTTTCCTCCCCCCAACCCAAACCCCCCAGCCTCCTCTGCCCCCCCCAAAGCCCACCAGCCTCCTTCTCCTCCCCCCAACCCACCCCCTCCCTGCTCCTCCCCAACCAACCCCCCGCCTCCTTTGCTCCCTCCCCAACCCCCCCAGCCCCTTCTCCCCCTCCCCAACCCACCCCCCCTCCCCCCCCCCTCCCCACCCCCCCACCCCCCCTTCTGCCCCAACCCAACCCACCCCCACCCCCTTCGCTCCCCCCCAACCAACCCCCCACCCCCTTTCCCCCCCTCCCCAACCACCCACACCTCCTTCTCCTCCCTCCCCAACCCCCCCAGCCTTTCCCTTTTCCCCCCTCCCCAACCCACCCCCCAGCCTCCTTTTGCCCCTCCCCCCAACCCCCCGCCTCCTTTTGCTCCCTCCCCAACCCACCCACCACCTCCCTTTGCTCCCTCCCCAACCCCCCCACCAGCCTCCTTCTGCTCCCTCCCCCAACCCCCCCCCCAGCCTCCTCCCTCCCCCCCCCCCCCCTCCCCTTCTCCTCCCTCCCAACCCCCCCCCCCCCTTTTCTCCCTCCCCAACCAACCCCCCCCTCTTTCTCTCCCTCCGAACCCACCCCCCCCCTTTGCTTTCCCCCCCCCCAAACCCACAAGCCCCCCTCTCTCCCCCCCAACCCCCCCCCCTCCTTTCCTCCCCCCCCCAAACCCTTTTTCCCCCTTTTTCCTCCCTCCCCCCCACCCCCCCTCCCCTTCTCCTCCCTCCCCCCCCACCCACCCCCTCCTTTTCTCCCTCCCAACCCCCCCCCCCCTCCTTCCCCCCTCCCCAACCCCCCCCAAAACCCCCTTCTCCCCCCCCAACCACCCACCAGCCTCCTTCTGCCCCCCCCAACCCACCCACCAGCCTACTTCTGCCCCCTCCCAACCAACCCCCCGCCTCCTTTTGCCCCTCCCCAACCCACCCCGCCCCTTCTGTCCCCCCCAAAACCCCCACCGCCCCTTTTCTCCCCCCCAACCCACCAGCCTTTCTGCTCCCTCCCCAACCAACCCACCAGCCTCCTTCTCCTCCTTCCCCAACCCATCAGCCTCCTTCTCCTCCTCCCGAACCAACCCACCACCTCCTTCTCCTCCCTCCCCAACCACCCCACCAGCCTCCTCCCTCCCAAACCAACCCCCCCCAGCCCCTTCTCCTCCCTCCCCAACCACCAGCCCTCCTTCTCCTCCCTCCCCAACCAGCCCACCAGCCTCCTTCTCCTCCCTCCCCAACCCACCAGCCTCCTTCCTCCTCCCCAACCAACCCACCAGCCTCCTCTCCTCCTCCCCAACCAACCCACCAGCCTCTCTCCCTCCCCAACCCACCCACCAGCCTCCTCTCCCCTCCCCCAACCAACCCACCGCCTCCTTCTGCTCCCTCCCCAACCAACCCACCAGCCTCCTTCTCCTCCCTCCCCAACCAACCACCAGCCTCCTCCCTCCCCAACCACCACAGCCTCTTCTCCTCCTCCCCAACCAACCCACCAGCCTCCTTCTGCTCCCTCCCCAACCACCACCAGCCTCCTTCTCTCCCCCCCTCAACCCACCCAGCTCCTCTCTCCTCCCCAACCCACCAGCCTCCTTCTGCTCCCTCCACCAACCCACCAGCCTCCTTCTGCTCCCTCCCCAACCCCACCGACCAGCCTCCTTCTCCTCCCGTCCCCAACCCACCAGCCTCCTTACTGCTCCTCCCCAACCCAACCCACCCAGCCTCCTTCTCCTCCTCCCCAACCCACCAACCTCCTTCGCTCCCCTCCCCAACCCCACCACCTCCTTCTCCTCCCCAACCCACAGCCTCCTTCTCCTCCCTCCCAACCAACCCCCAGCCCCCTTCTCTCCCTCCCCCCAACAACCCACCAGCCTCCTCCTCCCAACCACCCACCTCCCCATCTCCCTCCCTCCCCAACCCACCAGCCTCCTTCTCCTCCCTCCCCAACCAGCCCACCAGCCTCCTTCTGCTCCCTCCCCAACCCACCAGCCCCCTTTCCCTCCACCCTCCCCAACCCCCCACCAGACTCCTTCTGCTCCCTCCCAAACCCACCCTCCCAGCCTCCTCCCCCCCTCCACAACCCACCCACCAGCCTCCTTCTCCTCCCCCCCAACCCCCCCCCACCTCCTTTTTTCCTCTCTCCCCAACCCACCCCACCATCCCCTTCTTCTCCCTCCCCAAACCCACCCAAACCAGCCCCTTCTCCTCCCCCCCAACCAACCCACAACCTCCTTCTGCTCCCCCCCAACCCACCCACCACCTCCTTCTGCTCCTCCCCAACCCATCCACCAGCCTCCTCTCCTCCTCCCCAACCCAAACCCAGCCCCCTTTTCTGCTCCCTCCCCAACCCACCACCCCCCTTCTCCTCCCTCCCCAACCAACCCCCCAAAGACCCTTCTGCTCCTCCCCAACCCACCCACCAGCCTCCTTCTCCTCCCTCCACAACCCACCACCAGCCTCCTTCCCTCCCCCCCCCAACCCACCCACCACCTCCTCTCCTCTCTCCCCAAACCCACCCACCACCTCCTTCTCCTCCCCCCCAACCCACCCACCAGCCTCCTTCCCCCCCCCTCCTTCCCCCAACCAACCCACCAACCTCCTCTGCTCCCTCCCCAACCCACCCACCACCTCCTTCTGCTCGCTCCCCAACCCACCCCACCAGCCTCCTTCTCCTCCCTCCCAACCCAAACCCACCACCTCCTTCTGCTCCTCCCCAACCCACCCACCAGCCTCCTTCCCCTCCCCCCCAAACCCAACCCACCGCCTCCTTCTCCTCCCCCCCAACCCAAACCCACCAGCCTCCTTCCCCTCCCTTCCCAACCCACCAGCCTCCTTCTCCTACCTCCCCAACCAACCCACCAGCCTCCTCCCTCCCCAACCCACCCACCAGCCTCCTTCTCCTCCCCCCCCAACCCCCCACCAGCCTCCTTCTCCCCCCTCCCCAACCCACCCACCACCTCCTTCTGCTCCCTCCCCAACCCACCCACCAGCCTCCTTCTCCTCCCTCCCCAACCACCCACCACCCTCCTTCTCCTCCCCCCCAACCAACCCACCACCGCCTCCTTCTTTTTCCCTCCCCAACTCACCCACCGCCTCCTTCTCCTCCCCCCCCAAACCCAAACCCACCAGCCTCCTTCTCCCCCCTCCCCAACCAACCCACCAGCCCCTTCTGCTCCCTCCCCAACCCCACCCACCAGCCCCTTCTCCTCCCTCCCCATCCAACCCACCGCCTCCTTCGCTCCCTCCGCAACCCACCCACCAGCCTCCTTCTGCTCCCTCCCCAACCCACCCCCAAAGCCTCCTTCGCTCTTTCCCCGCTCTCTACCTGTTTACGACCGCTATCTGGGTGCAGCAGAGTTGAACATGTCGTTTCCTCGTCTGGCCTTGTCTCCACGACGTTTTAAAGACAAACAGTAAACAAGGGGGGTATGTTTTGCTCCCATAAGGAAACCTAACACAGAGTAACTTTTATACCCCACTTGTTTACTGTTTATCGTTTACTGTTTCCCTACCCATTTCATTTCCGGTTTTAAAGACAGTTTTTGCAGGAACAGATGCTCATCTGTTTTTTTATCATGCGCATTCCCCACTTCCTCTCTACGCTTCCCCCCCTGCACCCCGCCCATCTTTCCACCCTTTTTCTCATACCCCGCCACACGGTTTATGTCCGTATGTGTCTCACTGGCTTAAAATGGTAGAAAGCGGGTTTTTTTTCTTCTTTTTGTTTGTTTTTTGTTTTTTTGAAAAAACGAGTTTGTGTGTAGTTTTTGCTTACCAGATTGCGTCACAAACGGGAAAGAAACCAGAACCCGCGGACCGTAAGAACACGTGAAACTCCGTCATTAAATCAATGTACAAAACGTCAACTCTGACGTCAAGTTGATAAGGATTTTGCCAAGAACTGGTCGGGACGGCTTTTTTCGCCTATCAAAAGCTATGAAAAGGCAACACACACACACACACCACACATACACACACACACACACACACACACACATAAGTGAAAAGAAATCTATATTTAAACTTTGATCAATCACTTTCATTATTTTCGCCCGTTTTGTTACTCTGACACGATTTTTACGGAGGGAAAAAACAAAGCGATCATTTCAGTTGATGCATGAGTAAGATGACGTCATACTGGGCAGTAAAACGTTGTTATCCGCTGGTGGGGGTGATTTCCGTTAGTGACACCCCAAATTTGTGTCAGTCTCTAATACGACAAGTTTAATGTGGGGGAAGAAGGGGGAGGGGGGGGATGGGAAGAGGGGAGTCTCACGTGAGGGGGCGGACGGACGGGCGCCCCCTCCAGAGAGAGACCCTGGCCCCGTGGTAAGCAGTTACTGTCAGCCCCGTCCAGAAAAGACCCGGCCCCGTGAGTGAGCATTACTGTCAGCCCCCTCCACACAGAGACCCTGGCCCCGTGAGTGAGCAGTTACTGTCAGCCCCCCCACACAGAGACCCTGCCCCCGTGAGTGAGCAGTTACTGTCAGCCCCCTCTAGAGAGAGACCCTGGCCCCGTGAGGAGCAGTTACTGTCGGCCCCCTCCACACAGAGACCCTGGCCCCGTGAGTGAGCAGTTACTGTCAGCCCCCCCCACACAGAACCCTGGCCCGTAGTGAGCAGTTACGTCGGCCCCCCACAAGAGACCCTGGCCCCGTGAGTGAGCAGTTACTGTCAGCCCCCTCCACACAGAGACCCTGGCCCCGTGAGTGAGCAGTTACTGTCGGCCCCCTCCACACAGAGACCCTGGCCCCGTGAGTGAGCAGTTACTGTCGGCCCCCTCCACACAGAGACCCTGGCCCCGTGAGTGAGCAGTTACTGTCAGCCCCCTCCAGAGAGAGACCCTGGCCCCGTGAGTGAGCAGTTACTGTCGTCAGTGTTGTGGATCAAAACAGGCAGCAGCTCCACACCACCGAAGTGTTTTCGTAGCAGGGCAGCGTTTCCTCCGATGGGTTGCCTTCTAGCGATCCGATGTGAACTGCTCCCTGTGGACTGGAGATAGTTCGGTGTGGCTATGTATGGGGAATACAATACAATACAATACAATACAATACAATACAATACAATGCAACACAGTATACTGTGATATAAAATACTACAATGCATCACAACACAATACCTTACAAGACAAGACGATCTAATCGAATACATTACGGAACACGATATGGCAGTACAGGCTTATCCAACCCAGTCCAACAGATACCACAGTGCATTACAGCACAAGTCATTACAACACAGTTCATTACAACACAATTCATTACAACACAAGTCATTACAAGACCAGACGATCCAATGGAATACCAATCCAGTCCAACACACTACGTCGCAGTGCTTGCAGCGTGACGGAATGCAATACAGTACAGTGCTTGCAGCGTGACGGAATGCAATACAGTGCAGTGCTCTGTGGCGTGATGTAATATAATGGAACAAGACACAAATTCGCTGTGATATTATACACAACAGTGCAGTGCTCTGTGGCGTGATGTAATATAATGGAACAAGACACAATTCGCTGTGATATTATACACAACAGTGCAGTGCTCTGTGGCGTGATGTAATATAATGGAACAAGACACAATTCGCTGTGATATTATACACAACAGTGCAGTGCTCTGTGGCGTGATGTAATATAATGGAACAAGACACAATTCGCTGTGATATTATACACAACAGTGCAGTGCTCTGTGGCTTGGTGTAATATAATGGAACAAGACACAATTCGCTGTGATATTATACACAACAGTACAGTGCTTTGTGGCGTGATGTAATATAATGGAACAAGACACAATTCGCTGTGATATTATACACAACAGTACAGTGCTTTGTGGCGTGATGTAATATAATGGAACAAGACACAATTCGCTGTGATATTATACACAACAGTACAGTGCTCTGTGGCGTGATGTAATATAATGGAACAAGACACAATTCGCTGTGATATTATACACAACAGTGCAGTACTCTGTGGCTTAATGTAATATAATGGAACAAGACACAATTCGCTGTGATATTATACACAACAGTGCAGTGCTCTGTGGCGTGATGTAATATAATGGAACAAGACACAATTCGCTGTGATATTATACACCAACAGTACAGTGCTTTGTGGCGTGATGTAATATAATGGAACAAGACACAATTCGCTGTGATATTATACACAACAGTGCAGTGCCTGTGGCGTGATGTAATATAATGGAACAAGACACAATTCGCTGTGATATTATACACAACAGTGCAGTGCTCTGTGGCGTGATGTAATATAATTATTATATTGGGTATTTATATAGCGCCATCCTCGGTCACAGACCAAGCTCTAAGTGCTTACAATAACACACTACCTCACTCACTCAACGGGCTGCCTACCCAGGTAGAGCCGGCCGAAGAGCAGCCTACTGGCGCTCATTCAGTCGTTTCCCGTACCATTCAAATATCAGTCACTCATTTTCATTTATCTCATTTATTCCTCCAGTTTCTCAGTCACTCTTTTCATTTATCTCATTTATTCCTCCAGTTTCTCACATAGGATGCATGCGATGTTTATACGTGTCCTCCACTTCCACCGGTACACGATGGCACACGACAACAGTAAGTGACGAATAACGAATATAATGGAACAAGACACAATTCGCTGTGATATTATACACAACAGTACAGTGCTTTGTGGCGTGATGTAATATAATGGAACAAGACACAATTCGCTGTGATATTATACACAACAGTACAGTGCTTTGTGGCGTGATGTAATATAATGGAACAAGACACAATTCGCTGTGATATTATACACAACAGTGCAGTGCTCTGTGGCGTGATGTAATATAATGGAACAAGACACAATTCGCTGTGATATTATACACAACAGTGCAGTGCTCTGTGGCTTGATGTAATATAATGGAACAAGACACAATTCGCTGTGATATTATACACAACAGTGCAGTGCTCTGTGGCTTGATGTAATATAATGGAACAAGACACAATTCGCTGTGATATTATACACAACAGTACAGTGCTTTGTGGCGTGATGTAATATAATGGAACAAGACACAATTCGCTGTGATATTATACACAACAGTACAGTGCTTTGTGGCGTGATGTAATATAATGGAACAAGACACAATTCGCTGTGATATTATACACAACAGTACAGTGCTCTGTGGCGTGATGTAATATAATGGAACAAGACACAATTCGCTGTGATATTATACACAACAGTACAGTGCTCTGTGGCGTGATGTAATATAATGGAACAAGACACAATTCGCTGTGATATTATACACAACAGTGCAGTGCTTTGTGGCTTGATGTAATATAATGGAACAAGACACAATTCGCTGTGATATTATACACAACAGTGCAGTGCTTTGTGGCGTGATGTAATATAATGGAACAAGACACAATTCGCTGTGACATTTTTCACAACAGTGCAGTGCTGTGTGGCTTGATGTAATATAATGGAACAAGACACAATTCGCTGTGACATTATACACAACAGTGCAGTGCAAGACCATGCCACATAGTTCAGTGGCATTCAGTCCGTGGCCACCCAGCATCAATATCTGATCTGATGGTCCCAGGCTACAACC
>CM031614.1:80635151-80640151 GCA_018398815.1 Conus ventricosus
AGACGGATCCTGGATCAGACCTGTGATTCGGATCCGCGCCAAAACTCAACGGCTTCATCCTTGGACGACAGTCCATCCTCTTACTGCTTCATCCTTGGACGACAGTCCATCCCCCTACTGCTTCATCCTTGGAGGATAGTCCACCCCTACTGCTTCATCCTTGGACGACAGTCCATCCTCCTACTGTTAAATTTTGTATTTTAAAAAAAATCGCGTAAATATTTTTGCGTAACCTTGCTATACGGATCCTGGATCAGTCCGCAGTCAGATCCAGATCTATATCATGGGATCTTAGCCAAGTTTAATGGTTACTGGCGTCGGAACTGGGGAAGGGGGTTGGGGCTGGGGTGGAATCAGAACTGGGGAAGGGGGTTGGGGCTGGGGTGGAATCAGAACTGGGGAAGGGGGTTGGGGCTGGGGTGGAATCAGAACTGGGGAAGGGGGTTGGGGCTGGGGTGGAATCAGAACTGGGGAAGGGGGTTGGGGCTGGGGTGGAATCAGAACTGGGGAAGGGGGTTGGAGCTGGGGTGGAATCAGAGCTGGGGAAGGGGTTGGGGCTGGGGTGGAATCAGAACTGGGGAAGGGGGTTGGGGCTGGGGTGGAATCAGGTTGAAAAATATTAGCGGGTGGAGGAGGGAAAAGAGTACATTCTGTCTCCCCCCCTTCCCTCTACCCTATCCCCAATATTTGAAGGCAAAGGAGATGCTGTAGAAGCAAGAGAGAGAGAGAGATGGGGGGGGGGGGGGGGGGGGGGGGGGGGGCAGGAGAGGAACTTAAAGGAGAGAAAGTTTGTTTTTAAGGAGACTGAAAATGACGACACCGGGTGTCTTTCTCCGCTTGAAAGATGAACGTCCTGTGTGTCGCGGATGTCTGCCTTCCCTACCCTTCCTGGACACTGATAATGTTGTCTCCTCTGGTACATTGCCCCCTGGACACCTGATAATGTTGTTCCCTCTGGTACATTGCCTCCTGGACACCTGATAATGTTGTCTCCTTTGGTACATTGCCTCCTGGACACCTGATAATGTTGTTCCCTCTGGTACATTGCCTCCTGGACACCTGATAATGTGCTTCTCTGGGTCCTCCCCAGCACCATCGGGTGTTTCTTTTTCTCCCCCTGGACACCTGATAATGTTGTTCCCTCTGGTACATTGCCTCCTGGACACCTGATAATGTTGTTCCCTCTGGTACATTGCCTCCTGGACACTGATAATGTTGTCTCCTCTGGTACATTGCCTCCTGGACACCTGATAATGTTGTTCCCTCTGGTACATTGCCTCCCAGAACCTGATAATGTTGTTCCCTCTGGTACATTGCCTCCCGGAACCTGATAATGTTGTCTCCTCTGGTACATTGCCCCCTGGACACCTGATAATGTTATTCCCTCTGGTACATTGCCCCCTGGATACCTGATAATGTTGTTCCCTCTGGTACATTGCCCCCTGGACACCTGATAATGTCATTCCCTCTGGTACATTGCCTCCTGTACCCCTGATAATGTTGTTCCCTCTGGTACATTGCCTCCTGGACACCTGATAATGTTGTTCCCTCTGGTACATTGCCTCCTGGACACCTGATAATGTTGTTCCCTCTGGTACATTGCCTCCTGGACACCTGATAATGTTGTTCCCTCTGGTACATTGCCTCCTGGACACCTGATAATGTTGTTCCCTCTGGTACATTGCCTCCCGGAACCTGATAATGTTGTCTCCTCTGGTACATTGCCTCCTGGACACCTGATAATGTTGTTCCCTCTGGTACATTGCCTCCTGGACACCTGATAATGTTGTTCCCTCTGGTACATTGCCTCCCGGAACCTGATAATGTTGTCTCCTCTGGTACATTGCCTCCTGGACACCTGATAATGTTGTTCCCTCTGGTACATTGCCTCCTGGACACCTGATAATGTTGTTCCCTCTGGTACATTGCCCCCTGGACACCTGATAATGTTATTCCCTCTGGTACATTGCCTCCCGGAACCTGATAATGTTGTCTCCTCTGGTACATTGCCTCCTGGACACCTGATAATGTTGTTCCCTCTGGTACATTGCCTGCTGTACCCCTGATAATGTTGTTCCCTCTGGTACATTGCCTCCTGTACCCCTGATAATGTTGTTCCCTCTGGTACATTGCCTCCTGGACACCTGATAATGTTGTTCCCTCTGGTACATTGCCCCCTGGACACCTGATAATGTTGTTCCCTCTGGTACATTGCCTCCTGTACCCCTGATAATGTTGTTCCCTCTGGTACATTGCCTCCTGGACACCTGATAATGTTGTTCCCTCTGGTACATTGCCCCCTGGACACCTGATAATATTGTTTCCTCTGGTACATTGCTTCCTGGACACCTGATAATGTTGTTCCCTCTGGTACATTGCCCCCTGGACACCTGATAATGTTGTCTCCTCTGGTACATTGCCTCCTGGACACCTGATAATGTTGTTCCCTCTGGTACATTGCCTCCTGGACACCTGATAATGTTGTTCCCTCTGGTACATTGCCTCCTGGACACCTGATAATGTTGTTCCCTCTGGTACATTGCCCCCTGGACACCTGATAATGTTGTTCCCTCTGGTACATTGCCTCCTGGACACTGATAATGTTATTCCCTTTTGAATACTGATGCTGAGGCTGTGAACAACAAACTGGATGTGGCTGGGAGGGGGGGGGGGTGTCCGGGGTGGTGCATGGAGATAGATGGGTAGGGGGAGCAGGAATAAGCAGGATGGAAGCAATGCTACTGACAGGGGATGGAAGGTACATAAAAAAAAATTGCTACTGACAGGGGATGGAAGATACATAAAAAAATTGCTACTGACAGGGGATGGAAGATACATAAAAAAAATTGCTACTGACAGGGGATGGAAGATGCATTAAAAAAATTGCTACTGACAGGGGATGGAAGATACATAAAAAAAAATTGCTACTGACAGGGGATGGAAGGTACATAAAAAAAAATTGCTACTGACAGGGATGGAAGATACATAAAAAAAATTGCTACTGACAGGGGATGGAAGATACATAAAATAAAAAAAAATAAATAAATACATTAAAATGATGATAAATGATAGACAAAAATGGTAAGAAAATAAAATGAGATCATGATGAATCAATAATGACAATCACGATAATGAAAGCAATGAAAACACAAACATTTGAATGAAAAGGTGGATGCACGTTAACCTTTTAGCATAGCAGTATTATGAATCACTGAAGCAGCATGCATGTTCATTTTCCTTTCGTTTTTTTTTTATTTTTTTTTATTATACACTGAAGCAGCATGTATGTTCATTTTCCTTTTTTTTTTTTAATTATTCACTGAGCAGCATGCATGTTCATTTTCCTTTTATTTTTTTTTATTGAACGCTGAAGTAGCATGCATATTCATTTTCCTTTTTTACAAATTTATCACTGAAGCAGCATGCATGTTGATATTCCTTTTCATTTAAAAAAAAAATCATTCACTGAAACAGCATGCATTTCCATTTTCCTTTTTGTTTTAAATTATTCACTGAAGCAGCATGCATGTTTCTTTTTCCTTTATTTTCAAAAATTACTCACTGAAGCAGCATGCATGTTCATTTTTTCAGATTTATCACTGAAGCAGCATGCATGTTCATTTTCCTTTTTTTTAAATATTCACTGAAGCAGCATGCATGTTCATCTTTTCAATTTTATCACTGAAGCAGTATGCACGCTCATATTCCTTTTTTGTTTTGTTTTTTAATCACTGAAGCAGCATGCATGTTTTTTTGTTTTTAAAAAAAAATATTTAATCACTGAAGTAGTGTGCATGTTCATTTCTAATTAAGTGTGTGTGATAGCATGGACCTTTACTACCTGGCCAGTGTCATTGACAAGCAGGGGGGCACAGACGCCGACATCAGAGCAAGGATCGGAAAGGCCAGGGCAGCGTTTGTTCAGCTATGGAACATCTGGAGCTCCAAGGAACTGTCAGTCAACACCAAAGTCAGGCTCTTCAACACCAACATCAAAGCAGTTCTATTGTATGGAGCGGAAACATGGAGAACTACAGTTGCCACCACCAAGAAAGTGCATGTGTTCATCAACAAGTGCCTGCGCAAGATTCTCCGCATCCGATGGCCAGACACCATCAACAACAACGAGCTCTGGGAGAGAACAGTCCAGCTGCCTGCAGAACAGGAAATCAAGAAACAACATTGGGGCTGGATTGGACATACGCTGCGGAAGCCTGCAAGCAACACCACCAGACAACCCCCAACAAAGAACCCCCAAGGAAAACAGAAAAGAGGTCGGCCAAGGAACACCTGGCGCGGGGACCTGGAAGCAGACATCAGGAACATGGGGATGACTTGGAACCAGCTGGAGAAAAGAGCCCAGGACAGAGATGCCTGGAGGTCCTTGGTTGGCGGCCTGTACCCCAGGAGGGGTAATAGGCAATGATGATGATGATGATGATGGCATGGAGATGCATAGTGGGGGTAGGGATACATGTGTGTGTGTGTGAGAGAGAAGGTATACGTGCCTTATGTTTAAGAATCTGTATGTATGTATGAGAGTGAATGCAAGCATGTGCATGTGTGTGAAAAAGATTCACTGTTGTGATTTTGTGACAGTTTAGTTTATTTACTGTGAAATTTATTGAGATTTTCAAAAAATTAGTTCAGTGGCTGATGCAAACCTACAGTACTCCAGCAAATCTGAACTTTAATCTTGAAAGTATCACTCGACCACCAGAAACAGAACACACAATCAGAATTAAATTCAGAATATTTTAATTTTTTTTTTTGTAATGGTAGGATACATACATACATACATACAACAAGCATGTACAAAATAGACAACTTTGTGATCTAAACTACAAAGATCAAAGTCACTTAAATTAACACACTGATACAATTAAAAAGTTAAACAACAACATGGTCTGCCACCCTCTTCCCTCCCCCCACTTACTTTCACCAGCTGTTGTCAGTCAGTAACAACAAAATAACAATGAAAAGTTCCTGTTACGCAGTAT
>CM031614.1:80642651-80707783 GCA_018398815.1 Conus ventricosus
AACATAAGGCCTCAGTGATTGTGCCCTTAAACAGGGGCACAAGACAACAGAGGGCCTCAATGATTGTGTCCTTAAACAGGGGCACAAGACAACAGAGGGCCTCAATGATTGTGTCCTTAAACAGGGGCACAAGACAACATAAGGCCTCAGTGATTGTGCCCTTAAACAGGGGCACAAGACAACAGAGGGCCTCAGTGATTGTGTCCTTAAACAGGGGCACAAGACAACAGACGGCCTCAGTGATTGTGTCCTTAAACAGGGGCACAAGACAACAGAGGGCCTCAATGATTGTGTCCTTAACCCTCTTAACAGTAGAGCGCCCGCTAGCGCCCGGCCGGAAGTCGGTTACCCGAAACATAAAGCGCCCGCGAGCGCCTCATGAATGACCACGCACTTTATGGGGGCAGCCATGTTTACCATGGGAACGGAGATCTCGCGAGAACGTGACTTCCTTTTTTCTGCTCATTTCCGCTTCCTTTTGCAACAAACCGCGTGTCGATCAGTGCAGTGGTTGTCGAGTTATTGAATTTTAAAGTTTGCCAGAAAAGTAGCGTTCGTCAGCATGGCTGCAGAAAGATTTTGGCGTTCCATAATGGGAGACAGTGACGAAGAGGAGTCGGATTTTGAAGGATTTACGCGAGATGAATTGCAGCAAGTGAAGCCTGCCGATGATGAAAGTGACCTAGATATCGATTGGGATGATGTGGTGCGTTTGATGAACCACGATTCATCGGAATCTAGTTCGGAAGATGACGAAGAAGCACCGGTGCTACAAGACCGTGAAACTTCTGGTAGGTGGTCTAGTTCATTGAAAGATTTTCAAATTGATCAATTTTGTGAAGATGTAGGGCCAAAACATGATTTGCCGGTCGATGCTTCGCCTCTTGATTATTTTCATCTCCTTTTACCAGAATCGGTTTTTCAGACCTTGGCTGAAGAAACAAATCGGTATGCTCAGCAAGTTCAGGAAGAAAAGGGAGAACTAGATTCTAAATGGCGTGAAGCAACAGTAGAAGAAATGAAGCAAACCTGTTCTGAGTGGCATAGATACATGGTGTGTGTGAACACATGATACTTGCATTGATATTTTGTGTTCTGTTTTGTGAAAATTGTGTATATATGAGAAGATGAGTGAAGGTAAGTGTCAACGCAAAACAAAGTTGGTAGTGAAATTTCATCTTTAATATTTTTTAAAGAATACAATGGCACAGTAAACATCATCATATCTGTTTACAAAGGAAGAACAAATTACACAGAACATAAAAACAATTTTTACATATTTTTTCTTGCTTTAGTTTGCTTTAAAATATACTTTTAAATAAGGAGGTATGGTAAAATTACGGAGTTATGTCCCTTACCGTATGATTTCAGTCTAAGCAGAGCATACTACATTACCGAGATACGACACTGCCTCTTACAGCCTACAAGTCCGTTCAGTCGATTATCTCCCTTAGTCGGCGCGGGCTGCAGGCTCGCGGCTGCTATGTGAAAACGTTGCCGTGATGAAAACAACGACGCCCGTCGGGCCGCATTTGTTGTCATAACTTTACCTTGAACTGCTTCAGCAGTTTGTGACGACAGATTCAAATGCCTCTACACATTTTTTTGGCCCTCCTTGTGTTTGTGTGCGTGTGCATGTAGGTGCGTGTGTGCACTGCATGTGTGCATGCATACGCATGTATTTTTATGTATGTATAGTGTGTGTGTGTGTGTGTGTGTGTGTGTGTGTGTGTGTGTGTGTGTGTGTGTGTGTGTGTGTGTGTGCATGACTGTGGTAAGATGGGTGAAGGTGGGGTGGGGAGAGAGAGAGAGAGAGTTTGTGGCTTGTTCTAAATTTAAAAAAAAGACCATTTATTTGTCTCCAAATCAAACTTTAATTGTGTTGTGTCAGTTTATAACAACGTCCAACAATGGCATAATGAAAGGGGTGGAGGTGGGGGGTGGGAGGGGGTAATGCAGTCCGTCTCATCCCACAAAACATAGAAAAAAGTTCTGCCATCAATACAAGATGGATTAAAACAAAACTGGTTGCATTTTCCAAACAGTCTGCAAAAATTTGCAAAAAATGTCTTCTTTAAAATACGAGCAAAGAAGAAGCACACAATTTCAAATACACACATCAACCTCAAAATAGACATTGCGACGAGATAGGCCTAGACATGAAACGGTCATTGATACATGTAGGTTTACACACGAGTATGCTGGGGGTGGAGGGGGGTTAGTAATGGTTTTCCCTCTCTCCCCTCTCTCTCTCTCTCTCTCTCTCTCTCTCTCTCTCTCTCTCTCACACACACACACACTGACTGAAACCAATTTATTGTCAGATTAACTCAAGGTTGTACACACACAAGCCATGCAACTGCACGCAGAGAGAGAGAGAGAGAGAGAGAGAGAGAGAGAGAGAGAGAGACAGAGAAGAGAGAGAGACAGAGAGAGAGACAGAGAGAGAGACAGAGAGAGATTCGGTGATGAAACACGTGTGTCGGCACTGTCATTATCAACATAAACATCACTGGCCATGTGAGGGCACGGTATGCGTGGTCTGGTTTTCCCCGCTGCCTAGTTGTTTAGCTAACGGGACTGTAAATAAGCCAGTAGGCTTAATGATTTCTAGAAGAAACAAGGTATGCGCATTGCTCTTTCCTTACATATATATATAAAAACTGTTAAAAATCTGCCCATGTGGCTTCATAGTCATACTATAAACTTGATCTAGACTAGACTCAAGTTGCACCAGATGCATAGTCCCACACCGTATACGGTATTGCTTACGTGGTTTACTCTGCCAATAATTAATAAAATGCAATAAAGTTTGTACATGCCTTTCTTCATCCTTTGGAAAACGAAAAAATGCCAGCCCTTCACAATCGATTTTGTTGCGAGCATTTGAACAACCGATAGCGCTGCAGGCTTCGCCTCCTTGCTTCTTGCGCGTCGCTATGTTGGAGCTGAGTTTACACGTGCTGACTAAGGGCCGTAACCTAGTCCGCGGTCTTACGGAAAACCCCCAAGTGTCGTATCTCGGTAATGTAGTATGCTCTGGTCTAAGTAAGGTCAGTAAGGTGCATGCAAAAGAGGGTTAAACAGGGGCACAAGACAACTGCCTTGCCAGGATCCTGGCTGTGCAATGCTAACATCCTGGACTACCAGAAACCTTGGACATTTCCGATGATGGCCACAGGACATCCAGAACGGCACAGATCCTGGGTCACAGGAGAGGAGAGCACATGCTGAACATCAGGACCAATGTCAGTGGCCTGATCCTTGATCAGCAGGATCTGTTTCTAAATGCCCTAGGCTTCTAAGACACCTGATGTTTTGATCTGTAAAGGAGAAAGAACCACACACACACACACACACACACACACACACACACACACACCAGATCATGTTGGAGAAACAGGAGTAGGGACAGAAAGGAGGACCTTATCATCAGACCAGAAACACAAACATCAGGAAGAAAATCAAAGAAACAACAAATGATAACAACAGACTGCCACAGCAGTTCAGACTGTATGTTTCTCCTGTCTGTTCTTTTTCTACCATGTAAAACTCTCCACAACAAAGGCAATCATTTGAAATGTCCATTCAATAAGTCAGATCACTGCCAACAAAGTTCATGACACAGAATACACCCAGTTTCTGAACATAAATTTATTTTTTTTTTTTCAAACAACATCAATCAATCAATGAACAATAAATCCACAAACCAGACCACCTTCATTTTTCATGGAATCATTTCATTTTCATGTCAACTGATCCAACAGCCTGTTAATCAAAAATACAACCCCCACCCCTTCTCTCCCCAAATCCATATCTGAACCACAGAACTGGAATTTGTAAGGTTATCCACTGCCTTCACACTGACATCATGTAAATAGGATTTCAAACAAGCAAATAAATGCATCGACGGCATAAGTAACAAGCTTTCCCTTCCCCTCCCTTCATTCTATCCCCTGCCCACACCCCCTCTCTCCCACCCATCCCTTCACCACTTTCTCTCTATACAAACATACAGATGTCACCCATCCCATAACCACTTGGAGGCGGCATGGGGAGGGAGGGGGGGGGGGGGGGGGGGAACAAGATCCCAACTTGTTCTTGATTGGGTCCAACATCCACACTGATTCTGCTTTCTAAGATATGTCTTGCACTCTTCCTTCTAGGTATTGCCCTTGACTTCAAACTAACACAGATATCTTCATGTTTCAGTAGCAGTAGAAACTCTAATGAAACCCTCCAGCACTTCTTGAATCTTTCTTAGGGAAGGAAAGGTGCACTGGGTGGTTTGTCTAGTCCTGAACAAACAAAACACCAGAAATGCTGCTGAAAAAATCAACAGCTTGCACATTTTATTACATCAACTTTCATGTTGCATGCAGACCTGTTTACACTAAAAACAATTGTGGTCTATTCCCCCTCCCCCTGTCCCCCCTTCCACGAGTGTACTTTCCAAAACGGATGTACATAATTCTCCAAAATTTGTGTAAAAGGAAGGGGGAGGCTAGGGGGGGGGGGGGGGGGGGGGATCTTTCAATTTAAAATGGGGGGACATTCATTTTTACCTACCATCATATATCGGGCAAACCGTGTTCCTGGTCTTGTAGTGGCTATATTCAGAATAGGTTCTCCCTATACACAGTTCTTTCACATCCGGTCAGCTGACATACTCTGAGACCAATCCCTGCTTCTCTCCTGTTTTCTCCATAGTTCAGGGCCTTTTAGCCCCGCTGTTGTTCCTACATGTCGGCACCAGAGAGTTATCCAGAGTTGTCGCCCTATGGCCAAAGCATCAAAACCAGCATACCAAGACAACACCATGATCATATTCCATTTGTGCAATTACCACTTCAGAATTTCATGTATAGATTTTTTTTTCAGGGTGTTCCCATTTTATTAATGCATACATTAGTGCATATGAAACAGGGTGAAATCCTAATGGTTAACAGGTGTGTACATGCCTCTGACCTGCTTCTACCTTGCATGTCCCCTTCCCATACTCTTTCTGAGATAACTGTATGCGTAAAAACTGGAATCATCCATTTATAAATACACTGACAATATGTTTTTCATTTATAAATGATTTTCTTTTTAATCTCATTTTTCTTATCAACCTAATGCAAATTTTAGGTAGCTTAACCTTTCAATTGTTGATCTCCCTGAGTACCGTTGCTCGCTCATTATGATCTGCCTGTCAAGGAGTTGGTTTACTTTCCATTTCCATACTGGATGTTTGGGGAGAGTTGAGCACAATGACATGAAAACAGCAAGACTGCTCTCACTGTCTGCACTGCCAGAAGCAGAAGCAGTTTTGTTAATGTTTTTTTTTTTTTTGTTCACCTTGTATTGAGTGTGACTGACAACACAGAAATGTTACACATTGTTTTCACCTTGTATTGAGTGTGACTGACAACACAGAAATGTTACACATTGTTTTCACCTTGTATTGAGTGTGACTGACAACACAGAAATGTTACACATTGGTTTCACCTTGCACCTTTCCAGTATAACTGACAACACCAAAACTTTTAAGATTTTTTTCCTCCACCTCATACCAAGTGTGACTGTCCACACCAACAGAAGACAGTGACAGAAACAGTACACTAGATATGATTGTGGACAATTTTTGTGGCCCATACTGACGCACACCAAACCACATCAACTATTTGATTTTTTTTTTTTTTTTTTTTACAAAATTTGCTGCAATTTGGACTTTCAGACTTTAAAAAGAAGAGGTGGTTTTTCAAACAGCACACCAATTTGCCCTGTGCCCTTGACACCTGGCCTGGCAGTCTTTGCCCTGTGCCCTAGACACCTGGCCTGGCAGTCTGACACACTGACCTCACAAGATGGTTGTGAAGATTAAAGGAAGCAGGGAGAACCGTCAATCGATTCATGTTCACTGAAATTCCAGTGAATCTGATACCACGTCAAATGAACAGGTCTGTGGTTTTCAATGTGACAGTCACTACTGGCAAGTGTCACTGTACCTGAATGTTAGTGTCACTGTACCTGACCAACTCAGGACCCTTTGTGGTATTCACTGGTGATTGTTAGTGTCACTGTACCTGACCAACTCAGGACCCTTTGTGGCATTCACTGGTGATTGTTAGTGTCACTGTACCTGACCAACTCAGGACCCTTTGTGGCATTCACTGGTGATTGTTAGTGTCACTGTACCTGACCAACTCAGGACCCTTTGTGGTATTCACTGGTGATTGTTAGTGTCACTGTACCTGACCAACTCAGGACCCTTTGTGGTATTCACTGGTGAATGTTAGTGTCACTGTACCTGACAAACTCACTGGTGAATGTTAGTGTACCTGACCAACTCAGGACCCTTTGTGGTATTCACTGGTGAATGTTAGTGTCACTGTACCTGACAAACTCACTGGTGAATGTTAGTGTCACTGTACCTGACCAACTCAGGACCCTTTGTGGTATTCACTGGTGAATGTTAGTGTCACTGTACCTGACCAACTCAGGACCCTTTGTGGTATTCACTGGTGAATGTTTGGCCTTCAGTCGGAACCCCCCTACAGTGCATCACATCCATCAAAATGCAGTGCACAGTTCCAGTCTGTGTTTGGCTAAGAACACTTACCAGGTCAACCTCTCTGGCTACGTACACTTACCAGGTCAACCTCTCTGGCTACGTACACTTACCAGGTCAACCTCTCTGCAAGCAACAGCTGGTTTCCTGCTCTGTAAGGCTGAAATTTCCTGGCAAACACTGCGCTAGGCAGCTTCACGTTTTACCCTGTCAAATATTTCACATTACACACCATGTCAATATTCACCGAGGTATGAAGAGCACAAAATCCTTTCTGACACCTCATAAACCAACACACATGTACGCACACTCACACACCCATTTCCATCCGCTGCCATACTTCCCCCTGCCCTCTCCCTCACCCAATCCCCCTTTTTTTTTTATTTAACATTCAAACAAGTTTAAAAACAAACAAACAAACATCTTTCTATGAATAACAAAACAAAAATCAACAACAGATTTTCAGAACAATCACCATAACATTTTCTATGTACCACTACGAAGCAATGCCTTATTGGCAGACTTGTAATAAAAATCGCATGAAAGCTATACACATCAGTTAGTTGCCTGTCTGCACCCCGCGAGCGCAGTTCACATTATTTAAAGCTCCAAACTGCGCACACATGCGCACCACACACACACACACACACATACATGCACAAGTAAACACGTACACATGAGCATACGTGCCAACTCTTGACTAGCCAAATGCTGCTTCAGGTTTTTCCAACAGCAAGTACGCTTCCAGTGCCAAAAACGTCGTGTGTCTTCACCATCATGCACAACCCGTCATTTGATCACTGAACATTTACATACTTCTAATGATTTCCCAGACACGTCGTAAGCAAACAAGATACCCAAATCTTCATTACAGTATCACTACAAACAGGACATTCATTATCACCTTTCAACATACTGTATATAACTATATGTGGATATGTGCAGCAATGCGCACAAACGCACACACACAAATGAACACATACAAGTCAGGCCACACATATATTCAAAGTGAGCATGTCACGCACATCAACAGAGACATAATGAGGCGCACACAGGTAACCACACACACAGATTATCACCATGCACAGAACAAACTTGTGAACACTGCCGCAAGTGACCACAAAGCAAGAACTCTGCCAGAAATTAAATCGACAAAAGCGCACGTCAGTTATTACTGTCATCTAGAGTATACAGCCACCATGTGTGCGGTGTGTGTGTGGGTGTGTGTGTGTGGTGTGTGCGTGTGGTGTGTGTGTGTGTGAGTCTGTGTGTACACCGTCCAAAACAGCACAAATAAGAGTCCATGTAATCATTCACAACTGCAAACAGATGACAGTAGGTCTCCACACATGCAAATATCTCCACACATGCAAATAGACTAAGCGCACATAGATACAAGCATATACATACATGCTAGACACCTCTATATGTGTGTGTTTGTGAGCATGTGTGTGTTTGTGAGTCTTTGTGTACCTGCATGCAAGTATGAACACTTGTGTACAGCTAATATAAAGGCAGGAATCAGTTTCCATGGTTTTCTTCCTTTCCTTTTTTTTTGTGTGTGTGTGGTTTTGTTGTTGTTGGTCTACATGGATGCCGTGTCCACTGAACAGAGAAGATGACAAAATAAACAGAAAGAGTCAAAACATTTTTCGCATCATTCATGTTACCTCCAACAATTTCGCCACTAACTTCCAATCTATGTTCCAAAGTCCTGTATATTGTTCCAACATTCTCTTCTCCCTTTAATACAGAACAATCTTGAACTCACAAGAGGTAAGTTGTCCTTCGTTTTCTGTATCTGCTTTTTGTATGCGTTTAAAAAATACTCTATAGTCAACTAAAGCAATCCGACTACTTTCTTTCCGATTCATGCTTTAATTTGGGCTGAAGAAAAGGCTTTGAGATAGGGACACCAGTTGCTGAAAACACATTCAGATGGGAAAATCATCTAAAGAAAAGACGTTCAGAAGTGGAAACCATCTAAAGACAGACTTTCAGATGGAGGCACCAGCTGATGATGACTTTCCAATGGGGACACCAGCAGGTGAAAAGATTCAGATGGAGACACAGGCAGGTGAAAAGATTTAGATGGAGACATAGGCAGGTGAAAAGATTCAGATGGAGACATAGGCAGGTGAGAAGATTCAGATGGAGACACAGGCTGGTGAAAAGATTCAGATGGAGACACAGGCAGGTGAAAAGATTCAGATGGAGACACAGGCTGGTGAAAAGATTCAGATGGAGACACAGGCAGGTGAAAAGATTCAGATGGAGACACAGGCTGGTGAAAAGATTCAGATGGAGACACAGGCTGGTGAAAAGATTCAGATGGAGACACTGGCAGGTGAAAAGATTCAGATGGAGACACAGGCAGGTGAAAAGATTCAGATGGAGACACAGGCAGGTGAAAAGATTCAGATGGAGACATAGGCAGGTGAAAAGATTCAGATGGAGACATAGGCAGGTGAAAAGATTCAGATGGAGACATAGGCAGGTGAAAAGATTCAGATGGAGACATAGGCAGGTGAAAAGATTCAGATGGAGACATAGGCAGGTGAAAAGATTCAGATGGAGACATAGGCAGGTGAAAAGATTCAGATGGAGACATAGGCAGGTGAAAAGATTCAGATGGAGACATAGGCAGGTGAAAAGATTCAGATGGAGACACAGGCTGGTGAAAAGATTTTCAGAATGGGGACACCAGTTCATGAGAAGACTTTCAGATGGGGACACCAGTTGGTAAACAGACATACAGATGGGGGCACCAGTTGGTGAAAAGACTTTCAGATGGGGGCACAAGTTGGTGAAAAGAATTTCAGATAGGGACACCAGTTGGTGAAAAGATTTTCAGATTGGGACACCAGTTGGTGAAAAGATTTTCAGATGGGGACACCAGCTGATGATGACTTTCAGATGGGGGCACCAGTTGGTGAAAAGACTTTCAGATTGGGACACCAGTTGGTGAAAAGACTTTCAGATTGGGACACCAGTTGGTGAAAAGAATTTCAGATGGAAGCACCAGCTGATGAAGACTTTCAGATGGGGACACCAGCAGGTGAAAAGACTTTCAGATGGGGGCACCAGTTGGTGAAAAGACGTTCAGATGGGGGCATCAGCTGATGAAGACTTTCAGATGGGGACACCAGCAGGTGAAAACTTTCAGATGGGGGCACCAGTTGGTGAAAAAACTTTATGATGGTGACACCAGCTGATGAAGACTTTCAGATGGGGACACCAGCTGATGAAGACTTTTAGATGGGGGCGTCAGCTGATGAATACTTTCAGATGAGGACACCAGCAGGTGAAAAGATTTTTAGATGGGGACACCAGCAGGTGAAAAGACTTTGAGACAGGAACGCCTTCAGGTGAAAAGACTTTCAGATGGAGACACCAGCAGGTGAAAAGACTTTCAAATGGGGACAGAAACAGGTGAAAAGACTTTCAGATGGAGACTCCAGCAGATGAAAAGACTTTTAGATGGGCACAGAAACAGGTGAAAGGACTTTCAGATGGAGACTCCAGCAGGTGAAAAGACTTTCAGATGGAGACAGCAGCAGGTGAAAAGACTTTCAGATGGAGACACCAGCAGGTGAAAAGACACTCTGATGGGAACGCCTTCAGGTGAAAAGACTTTTAGATGGAGACACCAGCTGGTGAAAAGACATTCAGATGGAGACACCAGCTGGTGAAAGACATTCAGATGGGGACAGCAGCAGGTGAAAAGACTTTCAGATGGAGACAGCAGCAGGTGAAAAGACATTCAGATGGGGACACCAGCAGGTGAAAAGACATTCAGATGGGGACACCAGCAGGTGAAAAGACATTCAGATGGGGACACCAGCAGGTGAAAAGACATTCAGATGGGGACACCAGCTGGTGAAAAGACATTCAGATGGGGACAGCAGCAGGTGAAAAGACTTTCAGATGGAGACACCAGCTGGTGAAAAGACATTCTGATGTGGACAGCAGCAGGTGAAAAGACATTCAGATGGGGACACCAGCAGGTGAAAAGACTTTCAGATGGGGACACCAGCAGGTGAAAAGACTTTCAGATGGAGACACCAGCAGGTGAAAAGACTTTCAGATGGGGACACCAGCAGGTCAAAAGACTCTCAGATGGAGACACCAGCAGGTGAAAAGACTTTCAGATGGGGACACCAACAGGTCAAAAGACTCTCAGATGGAGACACCAGCAGGTGAAAAGACTTTCAGATGGGGACAGCAGCAGGTGAAAAGACATTCAGATGGGGACAGAAACAGGTGAAAAGACTTTCAGATGGGGACACCAGCAGGTCAAAAGACTCTCAGATGGAGACACCTGCAGGTGAAAAGACATTCAGATGTGGACAGCAGCAGGTGAAAAGACTTTCAGATGGGGACAGCAGCAGGTGAAAAGACTTTCAGATGGGGACACCAGCAGGTCAAAAGACTTTCAGATGGAGACAGCAGCAGGTGAAAAGACTTTCAGATGGAGACACCAGCTGGTGAAAAGACATTCAGATAGGGACACCAGCTGGTGAAAAGACTTTCAGATGGGGACATCAGCTGGTGAAAAGACTTTCAGATGGGGACATCAGCTGGTAAAAAGACTTTCAGATGGAGGATAACTTCAGATAGGGACACCAGCTGGTGAAAAGACTTTCAGATGGGGACACCAGCTAATGAAAAGACTTTCATACGGGGACATCAGCTGGTGAAAAGACTTTCAGATGGGGACATCAGCTGGTGAAAAGACTTTCAGATGGGGACAGCAGCTAATGAAAAGACTTTCATACGGGGACATCAGCTGGTGAAAAGACTTTCAGATGGGGACATCAGCTGGTGAAAAGACTTTCAGATGGGGACAGCAGCTAGTGAAAAGACTTTCAGATGGTGGATAACTTCAGATGGGGACAGCAGCTAATGAAAAGACTTTCAGATGGGGACACCAGCTAGTGAAAAGACTTTCAGATGGTGGATAACTTCAGATGGGGACAGCAGCTAGTGAAAAGACTTTCAGATGGGGACACCAGCTAGTGAAAAGACTTTCAGATGGGGACACCAGGTGGTGAAAAGACTTTCAGATGGGGACATCAGCTGGTGAAAAGACTTTCAGATGGGGACATCAGCTGGTGAAGACTTTCAGATGGGGACATCAAGCAGGAAAAAACACCCTCAGGTGGGGACATAACGTCAGAAAAATGGGCTTTTCCCAGTTAAAAAAGGTAAATCCAAATCCTTAAAAAAAATGAACAGAAGGCATCCCTGACCAGCACTTCCTACATTCTCTCTGGAGCACATCACACACACACACACGCACGCACGCACGCACACACACACACACACACACACACACACACACACACACACACACATACTATGACATGCACACCTACTCTTCACATCACCACATAAACATGCTTTCCAGAAAACACCACATTTAAAGACACACCAACGAAACCCTAACAACATTAACAGCAAAGGCCTAGGAAGAGCGAAGGAACACCAAAGAAATCAAGTACAGACCACAGAGGCAACACTCTGTCACAAACTCTCTCTCTCTCTCTCTCTCCCTCTCGCTCCTTTCCCTGCTGTGCATGCAGTCACAGGTCATGACCTGCACAACGCCCCCTTTGTGGTCCGTCGGCGTGGAAACAAATCAAGCTGGTTGGGGCTTTGAGCAACAAACAGCAAGAATGATGGCGGCAGCGGCGGAGGAGGCAGCAGCAACAGCAGCAGCAGCAACCACACCGCTCTGGTCTCTACATCACAGCACAACAGAGTGACCTCCCCCGTCCTTCTCCCCTATCCCGTCTCCGCATCAGAGGCGTGGGAGGGCCCGGCATTGGATGAAGCGCCACCTGTCTCCAGGAGCTCCAAGATGTGGCCCACGGGTTGTGGCTTGCCGTCTTCCCCGACGCGGCATGGCTCAATAATGCCTTGCCTGCATGTGAGGGAGAACAGAAATTTACCTTGCTTCAAACAAACGATAAAACAAGTTTTAGGTTGGCAACAATTTCATTTGTTTCACCATTACGCATCGACAGGACTGTTTTCTCACACCAAAGGATTTTCTAGAAAACCGGAGAGTTTTCAAGACATTACATACTGTCTTCAGGAAGCTGCAGGTCTTAAAACCACACATCTGCATGTTAGCATGCCAAGTCCTCTTGTTTCTATTCGCATCATCTTGCATTTCTTTAGTTTCTCTTTGAACACTGTAAGACAAAGAGAACAGGCTATATACTATCTATGCATGCACTACAAAGAGAAACAGTTTATAACATTATCTATGTACACACTACATATCACTTCTATCTGGTGTGTTCTTTGGTAGTGTGGAGTGTTTCGCACACAGTACCAGCAGTATAAAGGCGCACAGGTCCCTAATGGAGCTGCTCTGCTCCGTGGATCCTATCTCCTCTCCACGTCCATACCCATCCCAAGTTCTTGTCAAAGCGTTCGGCATAAACTAGTTCATGTGGACTCTCGTTACATAAACACCATGCCCTCTAGCGCTGGGATGCTCACTCACGCTGGCTCCATGACTCGGCAGTCAGTACAGGGATTTACAGGTGATAACCTGTGCATGTCAGAACAAGTGTCACTGACCACCACCAAAGTGGTTCAGCAGCAGTGCAGCGCTTCCTCAGGTAGGTTGCCTCAAGGCAGCTTGATACTGACTGCTCTCTGTGGACAGCCAATGCTGGGGTGCCTCAAGGCAGCTTGATACTGACTGCTCTCTGTGGACAGCCAATGCTGGGGTGCCTCAAGGCAGCTTGATACTGACTGCTCTCTGTGGACAGCCAATGCTGGGGTGCCTCAAGGCAGCTTGATACAGACTGCTCTCCGTGGACTGCCAATGCTGGGGTGCCTCAAGGCTGTGGACAGCCAATGCTGGGGTGCCTCAAGGCAGCTTGATACTGACTGCTCTCTGTGGACAGCCAATGCTGGGGTGCCTCAAGGCAGCTTGATACTGACTGCTCTCTGTGGACAGCCAATGCTGGGGTGCCTCAAGGCAGCTTGATACTGACTGCTCTCTGTGGACTGCCAATGCTGGGGTGCCTCAAGGCAGCTTGATACTGACTGCTCTCTGTGGACAGCCAATGCTGGGGTGCCTCAAGGCTGTGGACAGCCAATGCTGGGGTGCCTCAAGGCAGCTTGATACAGACTGCTCTCTGTGGACAGCCAATGCTGGGGTGCCTCAAGGCTGTGGACAGCCAATGCTGGGGTGCCTCAAGGCAGCTTGATACTGACTGCTCTCTGTGGACAGCCAATGCTGGGGTGCCTCAAGGCAGCTTGATACAGACTGCTCTCTGTGGACAGCCAATGCTGGGGTGCCTCAAGGCTGTGGACAGCCAATGCTGGGGTGCCTCAAGGCAGCTTGATACTGACTGCTCTCTGTGACTGCCAATGCTGGGGTGCCTCAAGGCAGCTTGATACTGACTGCTCTCTGTGGACTGCCAATGCTGGGGTGCCTCAAGGCAGCTTGATACAGACTGCTCTCTGTGGACAGCCAATGCTGGGTTGCCTCAAGGCTGTGGACAGCCAATGCTGGGGTGCCTCAAGGCAGCTTGATACTGACTGCTCTCTGTGGACAGCCAATGCTGGGGTGCCTCAAGGCAGCTTGATACAGACTGCTCTCTGTGGACTGCCAATGCTGGGGTGCCTCAAGGCTATGGACAGCCAATGCTGGGGTGCCTCAAGGCAGCTTGATACTGACTGCTCTCTGTGGACAGCCAATGCTGGGGTGCCTCAAGGCAGCTTGATACTGACTGCTCTTTGTTGACTGCCAATGCTGGGGCTGCACCAGGACAGCCAGGGCTGTGGCTGTGTGTATGGGGAGGTCAGAATAAGCAGAATGGAAAGATGAATCAGCAGTGAACTAATTTTCCAACAATTATGGGGAGATAACAGGTGTGTCTGCGTATGGTAGAGGTCCATGTATGCATGCATCTGTCTTTTAAAGAATACATTCCACTTTCACAGGTACGCTAGTTCTCATGCCTGCACTCCAGTCATAACCAAACATGTTACAATGACTGGCCAACACAAAAGCATGTGCTCCCTTTCAGTTCGCATCACTTTTCCCAACAGACATACACCACAAAAGGCAACAGTGAGACGTGATTCACCGCCCACACCCACTTTTCCCAACAGACATACACCACAAAAGGCAAAAGTGAGACGTGATTCACCGCCCACACCCATCCCATCCCCCAGTCTCTCCCTTTCCTGCCATACACACATGAAAAACTGACTAGAAAATGAAAGCGCAGACCGAAAAGCTCAGTCACAACAATGAACTCTGACCTCTGCAGTTTGTCCATGACCTTGAGCAGCTCCTCTGCCTCATACTCCTTCTGCTCATCGGTCATGCCCTCCATGGGGCTGGGCTTGTCCTCCTCCCACCGGCCCGTCACTGGATTCACTCTGCACACACACCCAGCCACCACTCATCACTGGATTCACTCTGCACAAACACCCAGCCACCACTCATCACTGGATTCACTCTGCACACACACCCAGCCACCACTCATCACTGGATTCACTCTGCACACACACCCAGCCACCACTCATCACTGGATTCACTCTGCACACACACCCAGCCACCACTGCCACTTCTTTCTTCTTTTTTCAGTCACTCTAGTTTTAGCTCTTAGCGGGTTGTTTGGGAAATGGAAGAGGAGACGGAATACTACTACAGCACTTTCTCCTGGACGCTGACATTTAGTCCAGCTGAGCATGGTTTCTAAACTGTAAGAGAAGGTTGGTGACCTTTTGTGTCAGTCTTTTAGGTTAAAAAGAAAAAGTGGTTTGGTCCAGTCCTGGCATTCTGAAACTTGAATGCAGTTATATTTTCCACTTCTTCAGCTCCCTGAAATGGCCTTTGTGGCTGGCTAGGCTACAAACACCATGACTAGCCTTGTTCATTCAGATTGTGCATCCCAGTCCATCCATCCATAAACAGGTTAGCTATTCCATCCATCCATAAACAGGTTAGCTATTCCATCCATCTGTAAACAGGTTAGCTATTCCATCCATCCGTAAACAGGTTAGCTATTTTGAAGAAACTTGAAGAAGATACAGGGTGACTGACAGGAGATAATGCGCTGCACTCATTATACTGCCTTGAGAGAAGTTCACCATTTTGGGCTACACCATGCCCAACACTAACTGCACCACAACACAATAGTGCAACACCTGGTCTCACACACACAAAAACACACCCAGTCAAAACTGAAAGAAAAAATGGAAAAGAAAAACAGGCAGTCTTCTAGCCCTGAGACCAAGGCTTTGGACCGAGGCCTGTTCCTGATCATTCTGGAGTAGAAGGACACAGAAAACTGTACAAGGTAGAGTGGCTCAAAGGTCATGATCCTGTTGTTTGTCTGTTTTAGGTGGAGTGGCTCAAAGGTCATGATCCTGTTGTTTGTCTGTTTTAGGTAGAGTGGCTCAAAGGTCATGATCCTGTTGTTTGTCTGTTTCAGGTGGAGTGGCTCAAAGGTCATGATCCTGTTGTTTGTCTGTTTTAGGTGGAGTGGCTCAAAGGTCATGATCCTGTTGTTTGTCTGTTTTAGGTGGAGTGGCTCAAAGGTCATGATCCTGTTGTTTGTCTGTTTTAGGTGGAGTGGCTCAAAGGTCCTGATCCTGTTGTTTGTCTGTTTTAGGTGGAGTGGCTCAAAGGTCATGATCCTCTTGTTTGTCTGTTTTAGGTAGAGTGGTTCAAAGGTCATGATCCTGTTGTTTGTCTGTTTTAGGTGGAGTGGCTCAAAGGTCATGATCCTGTTGTTTGTCTGTTTTAGGTGGAGTGGCTCAAAGGTCACGATCCTGTTGTTTGTCTGTTTCAGGTGGAGTGGCTCAAAGGTCATGATCCTGTTGTTTGTCTGTTTTAGGTGTCATGGGTGTCCTGAAGTGGATGGACAAGAAACCTGTCTGTTTGATCACCATCAAAATGGATCCAGCTGAAATGGGGGAGGTCACCACAAGGACAGGCAGGAAGATGAAGCCCAAAGCAGTCCAGAACTACATAGTCAACATGGCAGGAGTGGACCGCAGTGACCAACTCATGGCCAACAGTGTATGATTGGTGTTTGTGCATTATTGATACCGTTGAAACTTTCAAGTAGTCATTGTGTACATACTGCCTGCATTCTAAATGAGATTTGTATAGAAAAAGCCCTTTTTCTAAGAGAAGCATAGGTTCACACCTGTTTATATTCCAACAAACCTCATGGCAGATACCCAATCTTCTTCCTGTTGCCGACAGAGTTCTGAATAAGCAACAGCTTTGAAATTATGTACTTTGTTTATACAGATACACAGTTATGTGTCAAAATTTCAAGTGTGTGTGTAGCAATTATTTTTTTAATTATTTTTTTTTCAATACTAAAAAATTGCCCAGTCTCGTGAAGAATGCAGAATGACAAACTACAAAGTACTCTGTCATATTTTATTGATTTTAGTTCTTTTGCTTTGTAAACAAACTGTTAAGTAGCTATTTTTTACATTCTACTGGTTTCTCAAAGTGATTTATGATGAAAATGGGCCTTTTTTCAAAAACAGAAAATTTCACTTACATGCCTGTATGACTACCTTGAGTTTCACAAAATATAAAAAAAATTACCTCTTCTTCATCCGGCTGCAAAAAGAGTATGGTATATGCTACAGCCTTGAAACTTTGCACTGACCCTGTTTAATCACACAACAATCATGTGTGCAAATTCCAAGTGTTTTTGTTGTGGTATTCTTTTTTTTAAAGACTTTTAGAAAAATGTGTACAAACGCCCAGTATACAGAGAAATGTTGAATTTCACACTGGCCAGTAGGGAGTGAGTTAACCTTTAAATTTAGTACTTATGAAATGCTAATACAGGGTAACTTTTGTCCTGCCTCACAAACAAAAAAGCTTTCCTCCCCATCATTTGACCCAAGACAGCTGAACACACTCACTTTCCTTTCAGCTCTGAGTACTCCTCTGTCTCCGAATCCTCAGAGTCACTGGAGTAGTCTCCCTTGTTGTAGGTTTCGTTCATTTTGAGCAGCCCCAGTTGGGCCAGCAGACCAGAGCAATTCCCGTACCCCGTGTACTTCACCATGCGACCAACTAGAGAAATGGGAATAACAACATTATTAGACACTGTGGCCCCGTGTACTTCACCATGCGGCCAAGTGGAGAAATAATAACAACATTATTAGAGACTGTGGTGATGTGATCACTATCTAGCAGGGGGCACCTGGGGAGTCATGAGGTTCAATCTAAGCTGTGCCCTAAACAAACTTACAAACTTCCTGAGGATTAAAACGAAACCAAAAAAAAAAGGCAGGAAAGAGTAGCTGATCATGACTCTCCAATATAAATGTTTAGCACTGGCAGCAAAATGGAACAGGAGGATTGTGGGAGATCAACGAGAATGAGTGGAGGTGGCGGAGTGAAAACAGTGGATAAGGAGGGGGGGGGGGGGGGGGGGGGGGATGGGAACTGGAGAGGAAGAATAGAATGGGGGGAGGGGAAGAACAGAAATGATGGAAGGAAAAGGGACGGACAGGAGGGCAGGGGGAAATTAGGAAGGGGGTTGGTGGCAAATTTACCCATCCCATTCCTATTTTTATCCACACCATGTTCTGTGAAGAGCCACAGAACTTTAATCGCAGTGGCTCTTCTACAGCTTATATTTTCTTTCCCTTTCTTTTCATTCATTTCAAAATGTGCTTCCTGAACACCAATAGCTATTCACAAGTATGTAAATCACGATTATTTCCACCTTCCTTTTCTTACGTATAATAATGTTTCTTTTATCTGTACTTCAGGACTGTCACCCTAGAGAAAGAATGTCACAGCCAGCCGGGCTATGGCTGTGGACGGGGTATCGGAATGAGCGGCGTGGGTGCACTGCCTCTGAGGTAGCGCAGAGGTTGGGACAGCAAAAAAAAAAAAAAAAAAAAAAAAAAAAGAATGTCACAGCCGTCATAGAAAAAAAACATATCTACATAAACAATCAATCAAACATGGTAATTTAAACATCGACATATTTAGGATGGATTAAACTAGGCAAGGTTGCCTGTACCAACCACTACACTTAGTTTACAATAATCATTTTGTGAGTGTAAATATTGTAAATGAAAGAAAACATTCAAATGCAACATAGTACATCTGTGCATGTTTGGAAGTGTGCATGCGCACTTACTACATTCTCACCTTGCCTGTACATCTGTGCATGTTTGGAAGTGTGCATGCGCACTTACTACATTCTCACCTTGCCTGTACATCTGTGCATGTTTGGAAGTGTGCATGCGCACTTACTACATTCTCACCTTGCCTGTACTCTCATCCATGCATCCAACCATTTGAACACTGAATCATGCATGTGGCGTAGTTGCATGAAAGTTTGAGCGTATGAAGCATTCTCCCTGCTCATGTCCATTGTGCATGCAATCACATCCATGTACTTGAATGTCTGTGTATTGAATTATGCATGCAACACATACACATGAAAGCAGTGGCTCGGGTACAAATCATTTTCCTTGCACACATCCATGGTATGCTCGTTCACACTGATGAATTTGTTTGGCTGTGTACTGAATCATGCATGTGATGCAGCGGCAAGAGAGCGAAGGCCAGTGCACACACCATTCTCCTTGCACACGTCCATGGTATGCTCGTTCACACTGATGCATTTGTTTGGCTGTGTACTGAATCATGCATGTGACGCAGCGGCAAGAGAGCGGAGGCCAGTGTACACACCATTCTCCTTGCACAGGATGAAGAGGTAGTGGGCTACCAAATCCTTGACCTCCGTGACAGGGGAGGTCAGCAGCTTGCACAACCTGCACATGACAAGACAGACTGATACAGAAGACCATCTCTACCACCATTTCCACAGAACTTTCACAGCAGGGGCAGGATGGGCAGAAGATTCCTGGAAGCCTGTAACTGACTTGAAACATGATAACTTCTTTGATGCAGGTCACAAATTTATGCCCAGTGACTCAACGTTGCCAAGGTCTATCTGAGTACACGATAAACTTAGCACTGACATCTGGTGCAAGTCTTTATGACGAGGTATCTTACTGGGAGGCCCATTTCACAGAGACACAGACACCAAAGTGTTATACAAACCTCCCTTTACAGGGAGGGAATCTAGACTGGAAGACATCAACACAGCGTTTAAAACCAATAATGGAAGAAAATCTTTGCTGGGAAGTCTACGACAAAAAGACACTGACAGCATCTGTTAAGACAATAGGTCTCAAAAGGGAGGGTATCATTACTGGGAGGATTTATTTCACACAGATGTCGACAGCAATGGTTCTGAAAAAAATTCTTCAACAGGGAGGGTATTGTTACTGGGAGGATTTATTTACACAGATGTTGACAGCATGGTTCTGAAAAAAAGGTCTTCTAAAGTGTGGATAACTTGACCCTTACACTGGTTATTTAACAGCATACTATGAAGTATGTTGTCTGGTGAAATTACCCCCTTCACTGCCACAGTATAATAGCACATTTGAAAATCTGTATGCCGTGGTAAAATTGAGCTTTTGGGGTAGGTTCAATGAAATGGTTACTGCTCACTTATTTCTTGACAGATCCTTTGAATTTTTGGCATGTTTTGTTGTTATGCATTTGTCTACAATGTTCTATCAAAATGGCTTGATTATGTTGATAATTAGTATAGCAGAAATTGACATAATTATAAAATTTTTACCAAAAATAACAGTTTTCGAGTGTACACAAACACACTGCGCCAAACAGAATGAGTCAAAACACTGAAAAAGTGGTCTTACTACTTATTGAATATCAGCACTAACACATGAAAGTCATATAAATCCCAAGGAATGTTGTTCTTGATGATAATCTGCTCATAATTGGGGGTACTAGTTTTTAATTAAAAAGGGGCATAATCATGCTTTTCGCGGTATGTTCACTAACATGTACATTACTCATCCATTTGTTGAGTTATTTGTTAGATTTTTTGTGGATTACTTACTTATACCCTTGTCTATAATTTCACATCATTCAATATTGGTTTTGTTGGTTATGATGATGGTTCACACTAATAACATGTGATAAAACAGTTTTTGTTTTGTTTTCAATGTGAGAGTTTTAGAATAATTGAGCACATAAAAAACCCACTAAACACAACAAAAATACCTTTTGGTGTTAGCTCAACACATTACAAACACCTGGGATTCATATTGTTGTCAATAAATGTCCCTCTGTGTAACAATCGTCTGTTTACTGGGGGGTACCCCAATTCTACTAGAAAGGGCATAATTTAACTTTTTGGGGTAGGCTCAGTACCTCAATCACTGCTCATGTATTTCTTTACATATGACTTAGATGTTATGGCTTCTCTTTCCTTATACCACAAACTTTGATGCTATATAACAATAATGTAGTTTGTGAGCCATTAGGGGATGGACAGGGATACATATATTGGTGGTTTTACAAAAAGAACAGTTTTCAAGTATACATAAACAAATTGCACCATATAAAATCAGTGTAAACAATGAAAAAGTGATGTGACTAATTGTTCAACATCAGCACTAACACATGACAGTCATATAAATCCCAAGAAATGTTGTTCTTGATGACAATCTGCTCATAATTGGGGGTACCATTTGTTGGGTAAAAAGGGGCATAATCATGCTTTTCACGGTATGTTCACTAACATGTACATTATTCACCCATTTGTTGAGTTGTTTGTCAGATTTTTTTGTGGATTACTTACTTATACCCTTGTCTACAATTTCACATCATTCTATATTGGTTTTGTTTGTTATGATGATGGTTCACACTAATAACATGTGATAAACAGTTTTGTTTTGTTTTCAATGTGAGAGTTTTAGCACACACACACACACACACACACACACACACAACACACGCATTCACACAAACAGCTTACACACACACACACACACACACACACCACACACACACACACCACACACACACACACATGACACCACACACAGTAATCAGACCCACAGTTGAGCACACACACACACACACACACACACACACACACACACACACACACACACACACACACACACACACACACATACATCAGACATATGCACAAACACACACTAACAGTATCACACACACATGAATGTAAAAACACACAATGATACAAAACAAAAAACTGCTGTGGGTGAGTGCTTCTGTGTTATACAAAATGAACAAACTTATATGGAAAACTTGCATACAGAAATAAATAATGCTTAGGCGCGTGCGCACGCACGCGCGCCACACACACACACACACACACACACACACACACACACACACAACACACACACACACACACACAGTCCCACCTATCCATACAGTCATTATTTGCCATAATTATGTGGTTTCAGTAGGACATAGGGCAAACAAGAGAAATACAGAAAATGAATAGTCAAGGAATGAAGAATCATGTAGTAAAAACAAAAACAAAACAAAAAACAACAACAAAAGAAAAGTAGAGCTACTTGCCTGAACCAGTTTCTGGTCATGAAGGAACTGAAGACTGGAACTTTGTACAGCTGAAAATTGGCACAGTTGACTTGCAGACCAGAATTCCCAGTCAAAACAACAGCAAGGTTGAAGGGCTGTGCACCTCTTTCTCGCCATTCTTTGATCAGCTGTTGCTGACCACACCCCATGCCACGTCCCCGGCCACTTCCACGGGACCTCCACCGTCGTTCTGAGCCCGTACCATGTCCACCACCCCGTTCGTCAAGGAAGGAGGGGGTGCAGTGCTCGTTCACGGCACGCGTTCGGCAATTTCCGCTTCGTCACTCACGCTAACGGCTCTTTCTTTACCGCTGTGTTGTGTACAGAAGAGAGAAGCCACGTCATCACCAGCATGTATCTCCGATAAAAGTGGATAGTGCTGATTCCATCCGTCTCCTCCTCATCGCTAGTATCAGGATCCGATCCTCAAAGGTCTTCTTCATCACTATCTTGATACTTTAGAACGTCATCTAAAATATCAAGGGCAGTGTGACGCTTGAAAAACGGGACGCGTCGACGAAGTGCTAGGTTGAGCTGCCATCTTGAATATGCTTATCAGCTGTAACCTCTCAACTCGCAATTTGCATAACATGTGGAGAGAAGGGAAAGGGGCTGTTCCTTGACACCAGTAGAAGAGCTGAGAACATTTTAGAGGGTCGTCTCCCAAGTAGATTTTTCTGCTTTCTGTTACGAAGTTACGACAAGACACTCTCGTTCGGGGCGTAGCGATTTTCAGTTTTCTGCGGCTTTCTGAACGAGCGTTACTCGTTCCAGCAGGGAACGGTGGTTAACAGAAGAAAAGTTTGAAAAAAATAGTTTACATTCGTGTGATATGCATAACTTTTCAATGGTTAGTATTTGAACATGACATGCAGAATAAAAATTGGTAGTAATTGAATGAAAAATTATATAAAACAGAACTGGTGTGCTCGTGAGAATTTGATTAGGGGCTTACTTGTCCAGAATGTGAAAATAACAGGTGAATACAAGTGGCACATCCTGCTTGTCATACTCAGTGTTTTGTTTGCAAATAATCCAGTCAATGATGTTCTAAGTATCCAGAAATATGTTACAGCCTTTTCAAAGGAAAGTTTGTGTGGGTGATACCAGTCTTCATGCAGGTAATCCAGGTAAGAATGAATAAGGTACAGTTCAGTTTCACATTGAAATCACTTGCTGATAGCACAAAAAACACCCGAAATGGTCAGCACAAAAAACCCCGAAATGGTCACTATCCACAAATGTAATAGCCCACACTGTCGTCATTTACGTTTGAAATGTTAAGGATCATTTGGAAGCTGCTACTAACTATAAATTAAGCTAAAATGCTGAAAATCCATGTTCCAGGGCTCAGTCAGTCATTTATGCAAATTAGTTTGTCAATGAGCTGTAGTTTTGTATCTGTCTGTGTCATTGAAACTAGGTTAGCAAAGCAGACCCTACAACGCGACATATGTCGCGACAACCAGTGTCGGCCACGACATATTGGTGCGACTCATGTCACGACTACTAGCGTAAGGGTAAAGTGGGTGGACTCCTTCACAGAGAGACATAGACATCAATGGCTTGGTCACAGCCGGTGTCTGAAGGGAGGCTATGTTTGCTGGGAGGTCTATTTCACAGAGACATAGACATCAATGGCTTGGTCACAGCCGGTGTCTGAAGGGAGGCTATCTTTGCTGGGAGGTCTATTTCACAGAGACATAGACATCAATGACTTGGTCACAGCCGGTGTCTGAAGGGAGGCTATCTTTGCTGGGAGGTCTATTTCACAGAGACATAGACATCAATGGCTTGGTCACAGCTGGTGTCTGAAGGGAGGCTATGTTTGCTTGGAGGTCTATTTGACAGCGATATTAACAAGGGTATTGATAAGCGGGTCTTGAAAATTTGTTTTGTTGTTGTTTTCTGAAGAGATGGGGTTGCTGTATGATTTTTCTTTTTTGAACTCTACTGTTCAATAGTGTTCTGTAGATTACTGCATTATACTCATAGCTCATAAAAACACTGCACACTACTGCTCTGCATAATACTGCACTATACTGTGCTGTTCTACATTGTAAAATACTGCACTATACTGTGCTGTTCTACATTGTAAAATACTGCACTATACTGTGCTGTTCTACATTGTAAAATACTGCACTATACTGTGCTGTTCTACGTTGTAAAATACTGCACTATACTGTGCTGTTCTACATTGTAAAATACTGCACTATACTGTGCTGTTCTACATTGTAAAATACTGCACTATACTGTGCTGTTCTACATTGTAAAATACTGCACTCTTGTACTAATGCTACATTATACTGTGCCATCCTATACTGTAAAATACAGCACTATACTGTACTGCACTACACTGTACAATACTCCACTATACTATTCTGTACAATACTGCATTATTCTGTATTGTGCAATACTGCACTATATTGTGAAATACTGCACTTTACAATACTGCACTCTACAATATTGTACTGTATTAAAATGCGCAATACTACACAAAACTGTACCATTTAAGTGTTTTGTCTTGTACTGTACAATACTACACAATACTGTACTCTTCCATACAATACTGCACCATGCTGTTCTTTACTGTCCTGTAACAAACAGAACAGAAATTTCTCACATTAGAACATGGTCATCTCTTATTTTAAAAAAAAAAAAAAAAAAAAAAATCGGTGCCATTTCTTTCAGTTCCAAAGACAAACTACTGCCTCCTAAACAGCATTGCTCCCCTAACCATTCACTGCAGTTCCAAAGACAAACTACTGTCCCCTAAACAGCATTGCTCCCCTAACCATTCACTGCAGTTCCAAAGACAAACTACTGTCCCCTAAACAGCATTGCTCCCCTAACCATTCACTGCAGTTCCAAAGACAAACTACTGTCCCCTAAACAGCATTGCTCCCCTAACCATTCACTGCAGTTCCAAAGACAAACTCTTGCAGCTTCAGTACCAACAGCCCCTTGGAAACCATTAACACTTGGTCATAATGCCACAGTCCACCACAGGAGACTGCATTACTGTCAGGTCACTTTAGTAGTGTTTAGTGGTTATTCTGATCCAACACGCCAAGAACTCCATCGTCCAAGTCCCCTACTGATGACAATAAATACATTGTCACAGATTCAGCATGAAGGAGAGTCCTCCGGAGGGTGCCACTGCATCTGTTTGATGACTTTTCTTTCCTTTGTGTGTGTGTGTGTGTGTGTGTGTGTGTGTGTGTGTGTGTGTGTGTGTGTGTGTGTGCGTGTGTGTGTGTGTGTGTGTGTGTTATTGTTTTTCTTACAGTTGCTCCTTTTTTCACAATAACTAATAATATATTAACCCTTAACGCTGGCTGTCGCGCCACCACATCATGTCCCTTGACTGGTTATCGTGACATAAGTCGCGCTGTAGGGTGAGCCATGCGAGCCTAGTTTCACCGACACACACAGATACCAAACTATGGCTCTGTGACAAACTCATTTGCATGAATGACTGAACAAGCCCCAGAACATGGATTTTCAGCATTTTAGCTTGGCTTATAGTTGGTAGCAGCTTGTAATGCATAGCACGACTCGACTCGTCTGGCAAGCAACAATGGTGGCGCCCAAAGGAGAACGTGATAGAACTAGCAACTTGTTTGAAGAAGTTTTTGCTGATGCTGTTATGGAAAAAGCAGGTGAAGACGAAGTTATGGACATTTTGAATGAACTGGGTGTGGTGGGTGATAGTTTTGATTTAGATCAAGCACCATGTAATCGTGATTTTGAGATCGACATGGACAATGACTGGATGAGCGCCCAAGGGTGAGGGGAATCTCAATATGCCATTCAGTGGCAAAAAAAACCCTGGCCCTCAGTGTAGCTCTTCCAGATGATCCTAAACCTTCAAATGTAAACGATGACAGTGTGGGCTAACTATTACATTTGTTGAATGTGACCATTTTGGGGTCTTTTTTGCGTTGTCAGCACATGATTTCAATGTGAAAACTGAACTGTACCTCATTCATTCTTACCTGGATTACCTGCATGGAAGACTGGTGTAATCCACACTGACTTTCCTTTGAAAAAGGCTGTAACTTATTTCAGGATACTGAGGAACATCACTGACTGGATTATTTGTGAACAAGCTCTTGAGAATGACAAGCAGGATGTGCCACCTGTTTTCACCTGTTATTTTCACATTCTGGACAGGTAAGCACCAAATCAAACACTCAGCACACCAGTTCTGTTTTATATTATTCTTTATTCAATTACTAACAATTTCTATTTTGCATGTCATGCTCAAATACTAACCGTTTAAAAGTTACGCATATCATACACACGTAACTATTCTTTTCAAACCTTCCTTCCAAAAATTCACCAGACAACATAATTAATAGTACATTGTTAAATAATCTGTGCAAGGGTTAAGGAACATTGAAATTTCACATTATGATATCAATTTAGTAAACAGATCAATAACAGTCAAATGCAGCACGGCTTTCTGTCCACCGCCATTACCTGTTTCGCAGAGTGTTGCCTTCTTCGGGCAGCCTGCGTACCTCCCCTCTCAAAGGTGGCAGCACCTGAACATGGGAAACACCTCACAATCAGCCGACACAACAGCATACAAGTAATTCTATACTTCTTTACACAACACTACTCTTCCACCTCAGCAGCAGGCCAATAACATCCTGTTGACAGTTCTGACATGGGTGACGTGAGGGGGTTGGGCAGTTGGTGGTGAACTGGGAAGGGTATCAGCTGCCCTGATCACCTCAAAGATCAGTTAATAGGGAATGGTGAGGAGGAGAGAGAGGAGACAGGAGGTGGGGAGGATTGGACGGGTGGGGAAAGGGGAGGCGGGAAAGGGACAGAGACTGGGGGAATTGTTTCAAATCTGGCCTGTAACAGCTTGGCTGGTACAGTGACAGTGGTCCTCGACAACATGGGCTGCTGGTTCGTTTCACCACTGGGTCGTTTCACCACTGGTTTGTTTCACCACTGGGTCGTTTCACCACTGGGTCGTTTCACCACTGGGTCGTTTCACCACTGGGTCGTTTCATCACTGGGTCGTTTCACCACTGGGTCGTTTCACCACTGGTTCGTTTCACCACTGGTTTGTTTCAACCACTGGTTCGTTTCACCACTGGTTTGTTTCACCACTGTGTCGTTTCACCACTGGTTTGTTTCACCACTGGGATGTTTCAGCACAGTAGGATCTGTCACTTGGAGTTAACATTGACTTTAACACCATTTCCCGAAAATGTCCTTAAAATGATACTTCAAAAATAAGGTTCTACGTACAAGGTTCTGTGTGCGTGAATACATGCAAAACATCCTGCCCATGTGTAACATCCCATCATCAACTTTCAGAAGAGAAAGTTTGACCGATAGTATGGATGAAGGGTATACATGAAAAAAATAGCTTGTATCCTCTACGAAGAACTGAGTGAGTTAACAGTTTGACGGAATGACAAGGGAAACAAAGCATTAGCCCCAGCAAGTAGTCTTTCAGTCAGCTCTGCATAGGTACGCAGCCTACTGTGTCAATGAGAACATGATTTGCAATCCACTTGAAGCCTGGTTTCTAACCCAGATAAGATAATGTTGCTTATAGCCCAGCCGACCGCAAAGGGCCACATCAGGGCGTTTCTAACCCAGGATAGACACTATGAAAGTATTCTCAGCAATAACAATGATAATAATAGTGATGATCTGAAGCCTTTTCCTGAAAGCGATGGCACAGCCTAAGGTGAAGATGATTCCACTCACTGACAGTACATGGAAGGAGTAATGAAAGCGATGGCATAGCCTAAGGTGGAAGATGATTCCACTCACTGACAGTACATGGAAGGAGTAATGAAAGCGATGGCACAGCCTAAGGTGGAAGATGATTCCACTCACTGACAGTAACATGGAAGGAGTAATGAAAGCGATGGCATAGCCTAAGGTGGAAGATGATTCCACTCATTGACGTACATAGAAGGTCTAAGGTGGAAGATGATTCCACTCACTGACGGTACATGGAAGGTCTAAGGTGGAATATGATTCCACTCACTGACGGTACATGGAAAGTCTAAGGTGGAAGATGATTCCACTCACTGACGGTGCATGGAAGGTCTAAGGTGGAAGATGATTCCACTCACTGACGGTACATGGAAGGTCTAAGGTGGAAGATGATTCCACTCACTGACAGTACATGGAAGGTCTTAGGTGGAAGATGATTCCACTCACTGACAGTACATGGAAGGAGTAATAAAAGCGATGGCATAGCCTAAGGTGGAAGATGATTCCACTCACTGACGGTACATGGAAGGTCTTAGGTGGAAGATGATTCCACTCACTGACAGTACATGGAAGGTCTTAGGTGGAAGATGATTCCACTCATTGACAGTACATGGAAGGTCTTAGGTGGAAGATGATTCCACTCACTGACGGTACATGGAAGGTCTTAGGTTGAATATGATTCCACTTACTGACGGTACATGGAAGGTCTAAGGTGGAAGATGATTCCACTCACTGACGGTACATGGAAGGTCTTAGGTGGAAGATGATTCCACTCACTGACAGTACATGGAAGGTCTTAGGTGGAAGATGATTCCACTCACTGACAGTACATGGAAGGTCTAAGGTGGAAGATGATTCCACTCACTGACGGTACAAGGAAGGTCTTAGGTGGAAGATGATTCCACTCACTGACGGTACATGGAAGGAGTAAGTTCATCCTGTAGCTGGACTTACACACAAGAAGGACACAGGTCCACTGGTGGGACTGGCGCATTGCTCTAGTAGGCGGGGTGGGGCTGGCCTGCATGGAGTGTTGACGGCAATTTCTCTGTGGAGAAACTTGATGAATACTGCACATATTGTGGCACCATAAACTGTTTCGGTGTATGAAATAGTAAACAGACCTCAGTGTGAAAATGTTCACAAAGTGCATGTTCAGTCTGATTAGTACTGTCATGTGTACACACACTGTGTTATCGGTATCATGGCATGACCTGGGGTCACGCTGCAGGTCTTCCTGCAGGCACCCACCTTGATCCTGCAGAACTTGCGGATGGAGCGGTTGTGTCGACTGGCCTCCACCAGACAGTGCAGAATGGGGGCCAGCTTCTCCTTCAGGCTCTTCATGGGCTGAACACACGCGCACACGCACACACACACACACACACATCATTGTGCACACACACACACACACACACACACACACACACACACACACACACACACACACACACACACACATCATTGTGCACAAACACACACACACACACACACACACACACACACACACACACACACACACACACACATGCACATCCATATACACACACACATACTTAAATACATTGGTGCACACACAAACACACACACACACACCTCAATACCAACAATCACAAGAGCGCATGTACATTCATCTCTCACGCACGCACTGAAACATTGCACTCGCAGGAACGTACTTGTCAGTAATACGCGAGTTTTACTCCCCTTTCTGTAGTATTCTATACATGCCATATACATTCATAATCAATCCTGTTTTAACTGTTTACACCTGTAAATAACAATACCTCTCATAAACTGAATGCCATCAGTGAAAAACACAATGAGGAAATACAACAGAAAAAAACATTCCAGATCTGTACTAAATAACCACCTATCCACGTCTGGCTATGAGCAAAATAAGCACATTATATCAAGCAAGCAAGCTTATATCGACACATACAATTGTCAACATGGACTACTGAACACTTATGAAGATCACCTCCCTGTTTTGGCATCAAATACCTCATAGTAACAAGTGAGTCTTCTCCATATGACTCGCTCTCTGTCCAACAAACTTGGGACAATATCAAGCTCTCCAGTCTGAATAAGATCCCACCCCATGTCAACAAGATCCCACCCCATGTCAACAAGATCCCACTCCATGTCAACAAGATCCCACCCCATGTCAACAAGATCCCACCCCATGTCAACAAGATCCCACCCCATGTCGACAAGATCGACAAGATCCCACCCCATGTCGACAAGATCGCACCCCGTGTCAACAAGATCCCACCCCGTGTCAACAAGATCCCACCCCATGTCAACAAGATCCCAACCCGTGTCAACAAGATCCCATCCCGTGTCAAGATCCCACCCCATGTCAACAAGATCCCACCCCATGTCAACAAGATCCCACCCCATGTCAACAAGATCCCACCCCATGTCAACAAGATCCCACCCCATGTCAACAAGATACCACCCCATGTCAACAAGATACCACCCCATGTCAACAAGACCCACCCCATGTCAACAAGATCCCATCCCGTGTCAAGATCCCACCCCATGTCAACAAGATCCCACCCATGTCAACAAGATCCCACCCCATGTCAACAAGATCCCACCCCGTGTCAACAAGATCCCACCCCATGTCAACAAGATCCCACCCCGTGTCAACAAGATCCCTCCCCGTGTCAACAAGATCCCGCCCCATGTCAACAAGATCCCACCCCATGTCAACAAGATCCCACCCCATGTCAACAAGATCCCACCCCGTGTCAACAAGATCCCACCCCATGTCAACAAGATCCCACCCCATGTCAAAGAGCAGTCCTCGAGTGGATCCCCCCTGCCTGTGGCGCGATCTCGGAGAACGAGATGAGCTGGTGAAACAAAGAACCCATGGAGACCTACCAGCTCATGCCATCCGCAACAGCCAGAAGATCAGCATCACCAGGTCACTTAAAGCAGCACAGAAGGGGGAACAACTACCACCTTCAATGCCGAGAACAATAAGTGAACGATCTTGGTGAAACTCTGCACCCACTACAACCAGTTCAGTGCATCTATCACATGTTTCAAGCTGACATCCTCACAATATCACCCTTCCAGCAGGAACAATACTTCACTTTAGAAATGCCCGCTCTTTCACCAGAAACTAAGGGAGGTGAAGCTGACAATGACTCCACTATCCATCATGCTCTACAGCGGTCCAAAGAACTAGTCACAAACATGTTATGTTCATCAACTTCATGTGGACCGACCATGTAAACGCCAGCTGCCAAGAAGTAACAACTTGTCCCGAAAGAACGCACAGTTTACATTAGCTCCTTTTGTGAGCCAAGTGAATTTTTTTTAAATCAAACTCACGGTTTCCAGGCGCAGCTGCAGAAAATCAAGCAGCGCGATGATGGCCTCCATGTTCTTGCCATCAAACTCTATGTCCTTGTTCTCTATGCCACACACGTCGCTCTCGTTCAGAGGGGTCAGCAGCTCCTCATAGAAGTCGGCAGGGATGTTGATCAACAGGTTGACTGTGTGACTGCACACATAGCACATGGACACACACTACACAGCAGTCCCAATCCTTCCATTAAGACATGTTTGTCATGTAATGGACACACACTACACAGCAGCCCCAATCCTTCCATTAAGACACGTTAGTCATGTAATGGACACACACTACACAGCAGTCCCAATCCTTCCATTAAGACACGTTAGTCATGTAATGGACACACACTACACAGCAGTCCCAATCCTTCCATTAAGACACGTTAGTCATGTAATGGACACACACTACACAGCAGTCCCAATCCTTCCATTAAGACACGTTTGTCATGTAATGGACACACACTACACAGCAGTCCCAATCCTTCCATTAAGACACGTTTGTCATGTAATGGACACACACTACACAGCAGTCCCAATCCTTCCATTAAGACACGTTTGTCATGTAATGGACACACACTACACAGCAGTCCCAATCCTTCCATTAAGACACGTTAGTCATGTAATGGACACACACTACACAGCAGTCCCAATCCTTCCATTAAGACATGTTTGTCATGTAATGGACACACACTACACAGCCGTCCCAATCCTTCCATTAAGAGACGTTCGTCGTGTAATGGACACACAATACATAGCCGCCCCAATCCTTCCATTAAGACACGTTAGTCATGTAATGGACACACACTACACAGCAGTCCCAATCCTTCCATTAAGACATGTTTGTCATGTAATGGACACACACTACACAGCTGTCCCAATCCTTCCATTAAGAGACGTTCGTCGTGTAATGGACACACAATACATAGCCGCCCCAATCCTTCCATTAACCCTCTTCTACTCATAACGGGCGCAGACAGGAGCGCTGAGACAGCGCGCTAGATTTCGTAACGGCCGCAGACAGGAGCTGCCCGCCGCATGTGTACAGTACTTTTCCATCACGTGCTGATGCCATGAAAATGGTCGGAGAGCCACTAAAAGTTGTCAGGGATTTCCCACTATAAACCAGTAATGTGGCAGCACTATTTTTGGATGCTGGCACCACTTCCATTCACTAAGAAAGAGGAGAAACTGCAAGCGAAGAGTTGTGCGTGAGACTGGCTGATTTTCACAATGGCGTCGTCTGCTAACAACAGCAAGTTTGATGATATTCCTGAGTACTCAGCGGAGGAGTGGATCAAATTATGCAAGAATTAGAGAAGTATGAAATGGAGAGTTAGGAGAAGAAAATGATGTTGAAATCAGCACCGATGAAGGAGAGGAAAATGGTGAAAGCGACCCTGAGAACCACGTGCTACTCGCCGTTCTGCAAAACAATGGTGACCGCTACACATCCTGCCAACGTGGCCGCATTCCAACAAGCAACCGACAATCATGACGAACAAGGATGTGGTGACACAGAGGGACATAGAATGAGCAGCCAAGGAGCCATGCCAGTGAGTGGTTGAAGAAGATGAACAAGACAACAATTTATAAATAATAAACCAGAAGGGCACAAGGGAGAGTGTGGACTTTCACAGAGGTCGACAGGTACCAGAAGGGCACAAGGGAGAGTGTGGACTTTCACAGAGGTCGACAGGTACCAGAAGGGCACAAGGGAGAGTGTGGACTTTCACAGAGGTCGACAGGTACCAGAAGGGCACAAGGGAGAGTGTGGACTTTCACAGAGGTCAACAGGTACCAGAAGGGCACAAGGGAGAGTGTGGACTTTCACAGAGGTCGACAGGTACCAGAAGGGCACAAGGGAGAGTGTGGACTTTCACAGAGGTTGACAGGTCCTGGATCTGTCCTTGGATCCCAATCAGCACCAACATTTAAATAGTTAGAAATCTGCAAGGGGGGTAATCTACGCTAGAACTCGCATTCAGTGAGAGTAACTCAGCCATTTTCCTGGGACAGATGTCGTTGGTGGGCCCATTCAAAGCGATTTTGCCCTTTTAGTTGCTGCCCTGAAATAAAACTGCCGTAAGTCTGAAAATCAAATTTTACAGGAGACAAAAAAAATTGATCATTATCCCTTTAAGATACACTGTGAGCTGAGTTACGGTACAAGTATTTTAATTACAGCATGTTTGTTTTTAGGATAATGTACTTGGAACTTGGCTACGCTATGCCCCTTGGCCCACTCAAAAATTTCAAAAATGAAAAAAAAAAAAATCAAGTTACAGCAGTTGTATATCCAGGCGACAAAGTCATATTAACTATTCGATAAGAGAGAGTAACCGTCAAAGCATGGGTGTGAAGCGCTGTGCTAGTTGGTTGATATCCCAATCGTTATCCTAGCATGATGCTTCAAACTAAATATTTGTCTCTCTGTAGATCTATTTGCCTGACCCATAAACTGGGAATAGGTAACTCTGTTCACAATAAAAAAAATCAAGCACCCTCTTTCTCCTGCATTTTTTTTTTTTTTAAACTGGAACAGGTCTATTTAATGAGTTTGTCAGTGGGCCACATTCTATATTTCTTAAATAATTAAATTCAGAAATAAAGAAGACTTTTAAAAAGTTGTGTCGTTTTTTGCATTACACTGCTAACAGACAGAAAAACCAACAAACAGACAACGGTGAAAACACAAAACTTCTTGGGTTGTCTCTTGACCACTTGACATTGACTGCTCCCTGTGGATTGCCGGTACCCAGGGCTGTGGCAGGCAGGACTGGATTATGGTTGCGGACCAGTGAGCGGCGTGGGTGCACTGCTACTGAGGTGGCACAGAATATGGGACAGCCAAAAAACAAAAACAAAACAAACGAACACCATGAACTTCTAGACGACGGCATGCACTGAGTGTGGCTGGGTGACGGTGTACGCAGACTGACCTCTTCAGGTCGTGTTTCTTCTCTTTGGTGGCGGTGCGGCACAGCAGGAGGTCCCTCAGAATGCTGACCAGGCGCATGAAGTGGGCGTCCTCCTCCTGCAGTCATCCACACAACACATCGTCATCATCATCTTCAGTGTCATCGTCAGCATTATCATCATCGTCATCATCATCTTCAGTGTAGTCATCAGCATTATCATCATCGTCATCATCATCTTCAGTGTAGTCGACAGTATTATCATCATCGTCATCATCATCTTCAGTGTAGTCATCAGCATTATCATCATCGTCATCATCATCTTACAGTGTAGTCATCAGCATCATCATCATCGTCATCATCATCTTCAGTGTAGTCGTCAGCATCATCAACATCGTCATCATCATCTTCAGTGTAGTCATCAGCATTATCATCATCGTCATCATCATCTTCAGTGCAGTCGTCAGCATTATCAACATCGTCATCATCATCTTCAGTGTAGTCATCAGCATTATCATCATCCTCATCATCATCTTCAGTGTAGTCGTCAGCATTATCAACATCATCATCCTCATCTTCAGTGTAGTCATCAGCATGATGAACATCGTCATTATCATCTTCAGTGTAGTCGTCAGCATCATCATCATCATTGCTATCATCTTCATCATTTCATGAAGTGAAATATCCCATAACAGACTCAAAGCACATGTGCACCCTAACTGTAAACAGTTTCTCACACACACAATAAAACAAAAAAAGCAGAAAAGGCATTAACATAAGAAGACCAAGGAAAAAAATTTTTTTTTGATTAAAGAAATAAAGATCGCTTCATCGTCCCTAATCTTGCACATCAACTTCCCCTACCTGGGCCTTAATGAGGCTGAATAAACTAAAACACCACCTTCTCTCTTCATTCTGGGCCACAATGAGGCTGAATAAACTAAAACACCACCTTCTCTCTTCATTCTGGGCCACAATGAGGCTGAATAAACTAAAACACCACCTTCTCTCTTCATTCTGGGCCACAATGAGGCTGAATAAACTAAAACGCCAGCTTCTCTCTTCCTTCTTGTCAGGGGGCAGCCCTGAAAGGTGGTGTTCTGCAGAAGCTGGATGGGAACAGGCACCCAAAGGACACAACAGAATCAACCCACCAGCAGTGCAGCATCTCCTCTGGTGGGGTGGACAACTTGAAACTCATCCTTGTCAACTGAGGGTGCTGGTGCTGTAGTGTGATGATCCTGGGTGGGGGGTGTGTGTGGGTGGACAACTTGAAACTCATCCTTGTCAACTGAGGATGCTGGTGCTGTAGTGTGATGATCCTGGGTGGGGCGTGTGTGTGGGTCGACAGGGGAGGGAGGGTGGGGTGGTAGAAAGGGTGGAATAAGTAGCAAAGTGGAAAAAAAAAAAAAGTCGGTTTCGTTTACCTCATCAGCTGACTTTTTTTCCAGGGCCACCGTGAGGTTGAACAAAATCTTCAGGATCTCGCTGCACAGGTCCACTTCCTGGTCGGACAAGGGGCGGCTCGCCTCGTCGCACGCCCGCAGCGTCAGGTCCAGAACTTCCATCAGGTAGGTGAAGCCGTGGAGCTCGTAGCGGATACGTGGTCTGCACACACACGCCCATTGGTGTTGGCAGTGTCACTTTTTCCCCCCAAATAGTTCAAGGGGAGAGCATAAGTCTCTCGCCTCACTGGCCCACCGATAGCCTTTACGGGCGTCCCCTATGCTTGCCCAGTTCACTTACCACTTCCACACAACACGGTCACCACATGCTACGAGAGAACTGTTCAGCTGGTTATGCTGCCCTCTCAAGTAACCACAGACAGCAGCTTGTTGAGCAACGAGGTCAACCCACTGCCTGAATGCAGTCTTAGCCTGCACATCAACCACCCTGCGTGTGCTTAAAACAAAGTTTGATTTTGTCAGTGTGGTGTACAGACAGCCATATACTGTCAGTGTCAAAGTGTGGTGTACAGACAGTCATACACTGTCAGTGTCAAAGTGTGGTGTACAGACAGCCACATACTGTCAGTGTGGTGTACAGACAGCCACATACTGTCAGTGTCAAAGTGTGGTGTACAGACAGCCATATACTGTCAGTGTGGTGTACAGCCATCCATATACTGTCAGTGTCAAAGTGTGGTGTTCAGACAGCCATATACTGTCAGTAAGGTGTACAGCCATCCATATACTGTCAGTGTCAAAGTGTGGTGTACAGACAGCCATATACTGTCAGTGTCAAAGTGTGGTGTACAGACAGCCATATACTGTCAGTGTCAAAGTGTGGTGTACAGACAGCCATATACTGTCAGTGTGGTGTACAGACAGCCATATACTGTCAGTGTGGTGTACAGCCATCCATATACTATCAGTGTCAAAGTGTGGTGTACAGACAGCCATATACTGTCAGTGTCAAAATGTGGTGTACAAACAGCCATATACTGTCAGTGTGGTGTACAGACAGCCATATACTGTCAGTGTCAAAGTGTGGTGTACAGACAGCCATATACTGTCAGTGTGGTGTACAGACAGCCATATACTGTCAGTGTCAAAGTGTGGTGTACAGACAGCCATATACTGTCAGTGTCAAAGTGTGGTGTACAGACAGCCACATACTGTCAGTGTCAAAGTGTGGTGTACAGACAGCCATATACTGTCAGTGTGGTGTACAGACAGCCATATACTATCAGTGTCAAAGTGTGGTGTACAGACAGCCATATACTGTCAGTGTCAAAGTGTGGTGTACAGACAGCCAGATACTGTCAGTGTCAAAGTGTGGTGTACAGACAGCCATATACTGTCAGTGTGGTGTACAGACAGCCATATACTGTCAGTGTCAAAGTGTGGTGTACAGACAGCCATATACTGTCAGTGTCAAAGTGTGGTGTACAGACAGCCACATACTGTCAGTGTCAAAGTGTGGTGTACAGACAGCCACATACTGTCAGTGTCAAAGTGTGGTGTACAGACAGCCATATACTGTCAGTGTCAAAGTGTGGTGTACAGACAGCCATATACTGTCAGTGTCAAAGTGTGGTGTACAGCCATCCATATACTATCAGTGTCAAAGTGTGGTGTACAGACAGCCATATACTGTCAGTGTGGTGTACAGACAGCCATATACTGTCAGTGTCAAAGTGTGGTGTACAGACAGCCATATACTGTCAGTGTCAAAGTGTGGTGTACAGACAGCCATATACTGTCAGTGTGGTGTACAGACAGCCAAACTGTTAATGAGACGCAGTGAGAAAGACAGAGAGAGACAGAGAGAGAGACAGAGAGAAACACAGAGAGAGACAGAGAGAGAGAGAGCCAATCAGACCAACATGAAAAGGTGAATGCCTTCAACAGGTTAAATGGAACTCTTGACTTGTGAAGGAAGAAACCCACCCTGTCCCGTCTTGATCAATATTTTCTGCACCAACTAATTTAAGTTCATCTTCCTCAAAACTAAACGTAATTGTCTGAAAAAATGTCCTCTTGAATTCTTCGTATCTTCCTCAACAATGTGTGTGTGTGTGTGTGTGTGAGTGTGTGTGTGTGTGTGTGTGTGTGTGTGTGTGTGTGTGTGTGTGTGTGTGTGTGTGTGTGTGTGTGTGTGTGTGTGTATGTGTGTGTGTGTGTGGTGTGTGTGTGTGTGTGTGTGTGGTGTGTGTGTATGTGTGTGTGTGTGTGTGTGTGTGGTTTGGTGTGGAGTTTGTATTCATTGTGATGTGATGTGTCTCTGCATGTGAGTGGGGGTGGAGGGGAATCTATATGTATACGTTATGTTTGTGTACCTGTTAATCTGTGTGTGTGAGTTTATGAGTTTATGAGTGAGTGTGAATGTATGTGAGTGTGTGTGTGTGCCCGCACACGTGCACATGTGTGTGTGCGTGTCTATGTACCTATTTGTATGCCTATGCATTTGCATGTGGGCCTGTGTGCATGCATGCGTACCTACGTGTGCGCACGTGTGTGTGTGTGTGTGTGGTGGCTATCTCTGGACAGACCAGATAAAGTACATTATCCAGATATTACTCATATTGCACAGTCTGCTCATTTGTATTACCTTTTCTCTCAAGAGAATAACAAGTCAGTTCCTCTACCACTAAACACTTCTGCATTCTAAGCATACAGACACTAGTGATTGTGATCAAACTTCATTTCCTTTCATTTTTAATCTTCTGCAGTTAAAAACCAAATAAAACAACTCTTCATTATTTCTTCCTTTTCAAATTACAAAATGTTTTCCTCTCAATATATTTCTGAACCCTCCCTTATCAATCGGGCAAAATTCCATTCCCAAAGGTCAAAGGTCTAATCTGATTCTTTTGCCTGAAGATCCACAGTAAGGTCGAAAAGCATCATTTGTGTACAGCTTTTTATTAGTTCAATGCATCTGGTGATCTAGTGACTCAACCTTTACTCTCTTGCTTCAAGCCTTGCATGCAGTCAACCTGCTGTCAACCCCCCCCCCCCCCCCCCCCCCCCCCCCCGCCCTACTGTGCGTCAACAGCATGTGGGATTTTGTTTGTCTCAGTCCTCATCAGCGTGACTTTGAGCAGGTGTGGCAGGCACAAAGAAATGCTAATGAACCCACAGCAACTAATTACAGATGCAGTCCCCTCCCTCCCACCCCACCCCCCATTAGGTTTGAGGACACGAAAACCAGATTGTACACACCACAGCCCAATCCCCCATCTGTCCCTAATTTAGTCGGTCACTGATGTAATCACCGATGGTCTGATATGCCCACTAATTGGCCTGGCTGATTAGTGGGCATTGTACTCCTCCTCCACCTCCTCCTCCTACTTTCCATCCCCACCCCATTCCCCTCTTGAGTCAATACTCCTGTACACCAGTGGCTGTCTGACAATGAGGTTGGGATGGAGAGAGAGAGGGTAAGAATGAGGTTGGGGATGGAGAGAGATAGGGTAGGACGGGGAGTTACCCAGGTCAGAGAATGAGGTTGGGGATGGAGAGAGATAGGTAGGACGGGGAGTTACCCAAGTCAGAGAATGAGGTTGGGGATGGAGAGAGATAAGGTAGACGGGGGGGGGGGGGGGGGGGGGGGGGGGGGACCGGAGGTGGGGGGGGGGGGGGGGGGGGGTGGGGGGGGGGGGGGGGGGGGGTGGTGGGGGGGGGGAGGGGGAGGACAGGGGATTACCCAGGTCAGAGAATGAGGTTGGGGATGGAGAGAGAGAGAGGGTAGAATGAGGTTGGGGATGGAGAGAGACAGGGTAGAATGAGGGGAGTTGGGAAAGACAGGGTAGAATGAGGTTGGGGATGGAGAGAGACAGGGTAGGACAGGGGAGTTACCCAGGTCAGAGAAGAGGTTGATGAAGAGAAGCAGTAAATGAGAGGGGGAAGAGAGAGACAGGAGAGAATGAGTTGGGAGAAGGAGAGAGACAGAGAAGAGGTGGGAGGGGAGAGACAAGAGGTGAGGACCCGGGAGACAAAAAGGACAGGAGAGAGTTTGGTAGAAGAGCTAGAAGCAAAGTAAGAGAAGGGGAGAAGAAACCTGAGAAAGAAAGAAAGAGAGGACAAAGAGAAAGAGAGACAGAGACAGAGATACAGAGAGGAAGAGCGAGGAAAGAGGAGGGAAGAGCAGAGACAAAAAGAGAGACAGGAGAGAGAGGGGGGGGGGGGCAGGAGGGAAGAGAGGCAAGAGAGCAGGCAAGAGGAGGCGGGAGAAACCGAGAAAACAAAGAAAAGAGACAAAGAGAAAGAGAGCAGAGACAGACAGAACAAGAGAGGCAGAGCGAGAAAGCGAGGCAAGAGCAGGCAGAGGAGCAAGAGGAGGCAAGAGGAGGCAAGAGAGAGCAAAGAGACAAGAGGAAGAGGCAAGAGGCAAGAGGGCAAGAGGAGGCAAGAGAGAGGCAAGAGAGCAAGAGCAGGGAAGACGAGGCAAGAGCGAGGCAAGAGAGGCAAGAGGAGCAGAGGAGCAAGAGCGAGGCAGAGAGAGCAAGAGGAGCAAGAGCGAGGCAAGAGCGAGGCAAGAGCGAGGCAAGAAGAGAGGCAAGAGAGAGGCAAGAGGAGGCAAGAGAGAGGCAAGAGCAGGACGGCAAGGAGGCAGGAGGCAAGAGAGAGGCAAGAGAGAGGCAAGAGAGAGAGGCAAGAGAGAGGCAAGAGAGAGGCAAGAGAGAGGCAAGAGCAGCAAGAGACAAGGCAGAGAGAGGCAAGAGAGAGGCAAGAGAGAGGCAAGGGGAAGGCAAGAGAGAGGCAAGAGAGAGGCAAGAGAGAGGCAAAGAGCGAGGCAGAGAGAGGCAAGAGGCAAGAGAGAAGAGGCAAGAGAGAGGCAAGAGAGAGGCAGAGGAGCAAGAGAGGCAAGAGAGGCAAGAGAGAGGCAAGAGAGAGGCAAGAGAGAGAAGAGGGAAGAGAGAGGCAAGAGAGAGGCAAGCGAGCAGAGAGGCAAGAGAAGAGGCAAGAGAGAGGCAAGAGAGAGGGCAAGAGAGAGGCAAGAGAGAGGCAAGAGCGAGGCAAGAGCGAGGCAAGAGAGAGCAAGAGGAGAGGCAAAGAGCGAGGCAAGAGAGAGGCAAGAGCGAGGGGAGGAAAAAGGAGATACACAGACAGGCAGAGAGAAACGGAGAAAGAGAGGGGAGAGAATGAGAGAAACAGCTTAATCTGATTGGGCATTGGGCATAGAGTCACTGTATAGGCCATGAAAGAGAGAGAGATATGAGAGAAACAGCTTAATTGATTGGGCATTGGGCATAGAGTCACTGTATAGGCCATGAAAGAGAGAGATATGAGAGAAACAGCTTAATCTGATTGGGCATTGGGCATAGAGTCACTGTATAGGCCATGAAAGAGAGAGATATGAGAGAAACAGCTTAATCTGATTGGGCATTGGGCATAGAGTCACTGTATAGGCCATGAAAAGAGAGAGAGAGAATATGAGAGAAACAGCTTAATCTGATTGGGCATTGGGCATAGAGTCACTGTATAGGCCATGAAAGAGAGAGAGATATATGAGAGAAACAGCTTAATCTGATTGGGCATTGGGCATAGAGTCACTGTATAGGCCATGAAAGAGAGAGAGATATGAGAGAAACAGCTTAATCTGATTGGGCATTGGGCATAGAGTCACTGTATAGGCCATGAAAGAGAGAGAGAGATATGAGAGAAACAGCTTAATCTGATTGGGCATTGGGCATAGAGTCACTGTATAGGCCATGAAAGAGAGAGAGATATATGAGAGAAACAGCTTAATCTGATTGGGCATTGGGCATAGAGTCACTGTATAGGCCATGAAAGAGAGAGAGATTTTGAGAGAAACAGCTTAATCTGATTGGGCATTGGGCATAGAGTCACTGTATAGGCCATGAAAGAGAGAGAGAGATATGAGAGAAACAGCTTAATCTGATTGGGCATTGGGCATAGAGTCACTGTATAGGCCATGAAAGAGAGAGAGAGATATGAGAGAAACAGCTTAATCTGATTGGGCATTGGGCATAGAGTCACTGTATAGGCCATGAAAGAGAGAGAGATATGAGAGAAACAGCTTAATCTGATTGGGCATTGGGCATAGAGTCACTGTATAGGCCATGAAAGAGAGAGAGAGATATGAGAGAAACAGCTTAATCTGATTGGGCATTGGGCATAGAGTCACTGTATAGGCCATGAAAGAGAGAGAGATATGAGAGAAACAGCTTATCTGATTGGGCATTGGGCATAGAGTCACTGTATAGGCCATGAAAAGAGAGAGAGAGATATGAGAGAAACAGCTTAATCTGATTGGGCATTGGGCATAGAGTCACTGTATAGGCCATGAAAGAGAGAGAGATATGAGAGAAACAGCTTAATCTGATTGGGCATTGGGCATAGAGTCACTGTATAGGCCATGAAAGAGAGAGAGATATGAGAGAAACAGCTTATCTGATTGGGCATTGGGCATAGAGTCACTGTATAGGCCATGAAAGAGAGAGAGAGATATGAGAGAAAGCTTAATCTGATTGGGCATTGGGCATAGAGTCACTGTATAGGCCATGAAAGAGAGAGAGAGATATGAGAGAAACAGCTTAATCTGATTGGGCATTGGGCATAGAGTCACTGTATAGGCCATGAAAGAGAGAGAGAGATATGAGAGAAACAGCTTTATCTGATTGGGCATTGGGCATAGAGTCACTGTATAGGCCATGAAAGAGAGAGAGATATGAGAGAAACAGCTTAATCTGATTGGGCATTGGGCATAGAGTCACTGTATAGGCCATGAAAGAGAGAGAGAGATATGAGAGAAACAGCTTAATCTGATTGGGCATTGGGCATAGAGTCACTGTATAGGCCATGAAAGAGAGAGATATGAGAGAAACAGCTTAATCTGATTGGGCATTGGGCATAGAGTCACTGTATAGGCCATGAAAGAGAGAGAGAGATATGAGAGAAACAGCTTAATCTGATTGGGCATTGGGCATAGAGTCACTGTATAGGCCATGAAAGAGAGAGATATGAGAGAAACAGCTTAATCTGATTGGGCATTGGGCATAGAGTCACTGTTTTAGGCCATGAAAGAGAGATATATGAGAGAAAACAGCTTAATCTGATTGGGCATTGGGCATAGAGTCACTGTATAGGCCATGAAAGAGATATATGAGAGAAAACAGCTTAATCTGATTGGGCATTGGGCATAGAGTCACTGTATAGGCCATGAAAGAGAGAGATATATGAGAGAAACGCTTAATCTGATTGGGCATTGGGCATAGAGTCACTGTATAGGCCATGAAAGAGAGAGAGATATGAGAGAAACAGCTTAATCTGATTGGGCATTGGGCATAGAGTCACTGTATAGGCCATGAAAGAGAGAGAGATATGAGAGAAACAGCTTAATCTGATTGGGCATTGGGCATAGAGTCACTGTATAGGCCATGAAAGAGAGAGAGAGATATGAGAGAAACAGCTTAATCTGATTGGGCATTGGGCATAGAGTCACTGTATAGGCCATGAAAGAGAGAGATATATGAGAGAAACAGCTTAATCTGATTGGGCATTGGGCATAGAGTCACTGTATAGGCCATGAAAGAGAGAGAGACAGAGAGAAAAAGAAAGAGAGAGAGAGATATGAGAGAAACAGCTTAATCTGATTGGGCATTGGGCATAGAGTCACTGTATAGGCATGAAAGAGAGAGAGACAGAGAAAAAAAAGAAAGAGAGAGAGAAATATGAGAAACAGCTTAATCTGATTGGGCATTGGGCATAGAGTCACTGTATAGGCCATGAAAGAGAGAGAGAGACAGAGAGAAAAAGAAAGAGAGAGAGATATATGAGAGTAAACAGCTTAATCTGATTGGGCATTGGGCATAGAGTCACTGTATAGGCCATGAAAGAGAGAGAGACAGAGAGAAAAAGAAAGAAAGGGGAGAGAGAGAGAGAGAGAGAGGAGAGAGAGAGGGTGTGTGTGTGTGTGTGTGTGTGTGTGTGTGTGTGTGTGTGTGTGTGTGTGTGTGTGTGTGTGTGTCTGTCCGTCCTGTCTGTCTGTGTGCATGTCCACGTGGGAACAGTTACGAGTGGCGTAGGAGCATGTCATGGCTGCAATATCTATAAGGAAATCATGCAGAGAGGATAAAGAAATGTGCAATTGTGATACTTCCCTCTTTTTGGTAAAGCACTTTTCCGAAAAGCATTTTCCTAGATGACATATTTTTTTTGTAAGTAATGTTTGTTTTGGCAGGGGGAAGGGAAGGTTCAGGAATGTTTCAAACAAAACAGTATGCATTTAGTGACCATTAAAGGTCAAAAACTGTCCTAACAGATAAATCACGGATAGTGTTTGGTGCTTTCATTTCAGTAGCATAACTTTTCAGTCCAGTTTGTTATTCCTTAAAGTTATACACACATCCAAATCATCCCCCCCCCCTCCACAACCCCCATTCCCCTCCACACACATACACACACACCAACTTGCAGGTCTAGAACAACAGGTAAAAAGTATGCTTGGGGAGATGTACATCAAGATTTGTTTCAAAAGAACGTAATAGACGGTAAAAGACAGAGAAAAGCTGGAAGCTCCATGTTCATACTGCAGATGAGCTGAATGCTCTTCCACTATGTTTCTCTCAGCTGAAAGTTGCTAAGCTAAAAAATCCAGTCTACAGCAGAAGAATGCACAAACCTGGGTGGAACTCTTAACAAGCACAGATAATCTGGAGAAATTCAGCAAAGAATACGAAACAAAAAACAACAAGAGTATACCACATTATTGGTTCACCAGTAAGCAAGTCTTCTTCTCGTTCAACGCTATCATAAAATGAAATAAATGAACTAAACATTAATTCCCTGACCTTGTGTCCACGCATGAGGGCAGCGCTGTCAGCAAGAACAGGATCCGCATGTCGAAGAACTGAAACAGACAGGGAGACTTTTGACTGAAATGGTTCTGAATTTTCAATTCTGTTTAACCACCGTTTCTTTCCATTATCAATCACTGACATAACCATCCCCTGTCTCACTCCCCAAGGACACACACTCACAAAATACAAGCATGTACAGACACATGCAATAAAAATCTCTCTCTCACAACACACACACACACACACACACACACACACACGTAAACACACACACATAAACACACACACACACAGGTACACACACACAGGTGCACACACACATGCAGCCACACACACACACATACACACACACATACTCTTACACACACACACATGTAACACACACGTGCACACATGTACACATACATGCACACACACAAACACACTCTCTCTCACGCACACACACACAAACACACACACACACTCTCTCACACACACACGCATACACACACACACACACACACACACACACACACACACACACACACACACACACACACACACACTGGTTTCAAAGAAAACAAACACCATCAACAGTCACCTTGATTTCGAACTTCAGATCCGGATCACCGTATGTTTTCAATCTCTGGACCACGCCATCCACACAGCTCACCCGACTGTCAGCAAACACATCATCAGGTCAGACACAGATCCAACACAGACCCCAACATCTACATCACTGTCAGCAAACACATCATCAGGTCAGACACAGATCCAACACAGACCCCAACATCTACATCACTGTCAGCAAACACACCATCAGGTCAGACACAGATCCAACACAGACCCCAACATCTACATCACTGTCAGCAAACACACCATCAGGTCAGACACACATCCAACACAGACCCCAACATTTACATCACTGTCAGCAAACACACCATCAGGTCAGACACACATCCAACACAGACCCCAACATTTACATCACTGTCAGCAAACACATCATCAGGTCAGACACAGATCCAACACAGACCCCAACATCTACATAACAATGTCAGTGCCTAAATAAAACAACATTATATAATATTCACTCCATATTTTAGGCCTAGTTGTCTCTTTATGCCTTCTGCAGATATTTTCCCTTTTTCTGTCTGTCACTAAGCAGCAAAAACTGGTGAAACAGCCTTTCAGAAAGCATACACCTTTGGTGAAACAGCCTTTCAGAAAGCATACACCTCTGGTGAAACAGCCTTTCAGAAGGCATACACCTCTGGTGAAACAACCTTTCAGAAAGCATACACCTCTGGTGAAACAGCCTTTCAGAAGGCATACACCTCTGGTGAAACAACCTTTCAGAAAGCATACACCTCTGGTGAAACAGCCTTTCAGAAAGCATACACCTCTGGTGAAACAGCCTTTCAGAAAGCATACACCTCTGGTGAAACAGCCTTTCAGAAAGCATACACCTCTGGTGAAACAGCCTTTCAGAAAGCATACACCTCTGGTGAAACAGCCTTTCAGAAAGCATACACCTCAAAAGAACTCTGGCTGACGATACCTATCACCAGCTGGACGTTTTGAATGCATAAATGTCAAAAGAAATCTAGCTGACGCCACCTGTCAGATTGGACTCTGAGGGAAAGGGTTTTGGGAGAGACAAGGAGAAGACAGAACTGGAGGGAGGGAAGGGGAGGAAGAGACGGGTGTTTGGAGGATGGCAGCACTTGGGTCTAGAACCGTCTCTTACCTCCATCCCACTCCACTATACTCAAGTACATAGACACAATCTTTGTGTGACATGCAACCTACGCAAATGTTTATATATGTAAATTCTCTCTTTGTCTTTCTCTCTCTCTTCTCTCTCTCTGTTTCTCTCTCTCTTTCTCTGTCTCTCTCTCTCTCTCTCTCTCTCTCTCTTCTCTCTCTCTCTCTCTCTCTCTCTCTTCTCTCTGTCCCTGAGAGGCAAGAGACAGGTAGAGAATGGAGATGTGCGTCACTGAATGATATTCAATCACAGCAGCCCCCCCCCCCCCCCCCCCCCATCCATCACAACCATCACAACTCACCTGCAGACTGAATGATATTCATCACAGCAGCCCATCCCCATATCCATCACAACCATCACAACTCACCTGCAGAACACCTGAGCCACGGAGCTGTTGAAGATGAGATTACACAGACACTTCTGGGCCTCGATCATCACTGCAACAACACACCACAGAACTCACTCAGTCACACCTGACAGGGAGGATCAGGTGTGTGTATGTGGGGTGAGGAGGGGGTGGTGGTGGTGAGGGTTGGTTCACTTGAAGTTTGTTCATCTGTGCTGATAACTTGGGATCTAAATAAATCCAAATACTATCATACCTGACGAAAGGTTATCAACAAAACCCTTCACCAGAGATGTTGTAGGAGGAGGAGGAGGTGGAGATGGATAGGGAGAGAGGGGGGAAGGGGGGAGGGAGTAAATGCTTTATGGGTGAGCAATAGGGGAAAACTGGAAAGGGAGTGTGGAGGTTCAATCAGTGCTGTTTACAGTCCAGCCGACCACCATGGGCCACAACAGGCTGTGAGGTTTGGCACAGGAAATCACACATGATGGCTGACCACCGTGGGCCACAACAGGCTGTGAGGCACAGGAAATCACACATGATGGCTGACCACCGTGGGCCACAACAGGCTGTGAGGTTTGGCACAGGAAATCACACATGATGGCTGACCACGTGGGCCACAACAGGCTGTGAGGTTTGGCACAGGAAATCACACATGATGGCTGACAAACTAACCTAGTTACTGTCTAGACAGTTTTATAACTGTCTAAATTAGTGAGAAGAAAAATAAGAAAAGAAAAAAGATGTAAAGATCCAACACTAAAAACACATTTTCAACTGTTTCCATGTGGTTTAAAGAAAACGGGGGGGGGGGGGGGGGTCGTATTTGTATAAAATCAGGTACAGATGTGCTCAAAAGTCAGTTTTCTCTTTATGTATGCTTTTGATTTCATGACAATAATTTGTAACTTTACAATCCCCAAACTGCCTGAACACTCAACTTTGGACTGCACAACTGGGTCATCATGTAGAGCTAAAATCAGATACTGAGGGGGGGGAAAGCCCTACAAACATGCATTCCTTTTTCTACAATACTGCGTATTTCTGTCATGATATAACACTCAATTCTAAACATGTCTTGCTCTCCATTTCACATCAAAATCAGCTTATGATTCATCGCCATCTATCCCACAATGCAAAAGATGCATGGAAAAACACACAAGAAACACTGATGAATGTGGCTTCCTCAAGGTGGACCACAGGTGTGGTTACTTCAGCTAACTTTGATGACTGTGGCTTCCTCAAGGTGGACCACATGTGTGGCTACTTCAGCTAACTTTGATGACTGTGGCTTCCTCAAGGTGGACCACAGGTGTGGTTCCTTCAGCTAACTTTGATGACTGTGGCTTCCTCAAGGTGGACCACAGGTGTGGCTACTTCAGCTACTTTGATGACTGTGGCTTCCTCAAGGTGGACCACAGGTGTGGTTCCTTCAGCTAACTTTGATGACTGTGGTTTCCTCAAGGTGGACCACAGGTGTGGCTACTTCAGCAAACTTCAACTGTAGAATTTCAATTAATGTCACAAATCATTTGTGAGCATTTTCCTCTTTCCTACTTTCACATTCTGCATCAAGAAATATCAACAGTAACATTTTGTCTTATCTCAGTAATAAAAAGATTCCGTGTTCATTCACTGATTAACAATCTCATGCACTGACTACCTGGATAACATCATCCTGCGTAAGCCTACTGATATAACGCGTGCCACATTAACCCATTAATTAACCACATGCCGCATTAACCATTAATTAACCACATGCCGTATTAACCCATTAATTAACCATATGCTGCATTAACCCCTTAATTAAGACAAAGCTGCACTGAGCCACTGATTAACAAACATGTGCATTAAACCACAGTTAAGATACAACATGTTGCAAATTAGCTTTGCAAATTAACAGCATGCTGCATTAACCCACTAAATTACAACATGCAGCATTAACTTACGAATCAACAACTTACTGCATTAATTTGTTTATTAACAAAGTGCTCTATTAACAAGCCATGTTAACCCACTGATTAAAGTCAAGCTCCATTAACGCACTGATTAACATCATGCTCCATTAACCCACTGATTAAGATCATGCTCCATTAACCCATTGATTAACATCATGCTCCATTAACCATTATTAACATCATGCTCCATTAACCCATTGATTACATCATTGCTCCATTAACCCACTGATTAACATGCCCATTAACCCACTGATTAACATCATGCTCTATTAACCATTGATTTAACATCATGCTCCATTAACCGACTGATTAAAGTCAAGCTCCATTAACGCACTGATTAACATCATGCTCCATTAACCACTGATTAAGATCATGCTCCATTAACCCATTGATTAACAGCATTCTCCATTAACCCATTGATTAACATCATGCTCCATTAACCCACATGATTAAGATCATGCTCCATTAAACCCATCGATTAACATTATGCTCCATTAACCTACTGATTAACAGCATTCTCCATTAACCACTGATTAAGATCATGCTCTATTAAGCCACTAATTAACATTCATGCTCCATTAACCCACTGAATAAAGTCAAGCTCCATTAACCACTGATAAACATCATGCTCCATTAACCCATTCATTAACAGCATTCTCCATTAACCCATTGATTAACATCATGCTCATTAACCCACTTATTAACATCATGCTCCATTAACCCATTGATTAACATCATGCTCCATTAACCCACTGTTAACAGCATTCTCCATTAACCCACTGATTAACAGCATTCTCCATTAATCCACTGATTAACAGCATTCTCCATTAATCCACTGATTAACAGCATTCTCCATTAATCCACTGATTAACACATGCTCCATTAACCCATGATTAACAGCATTCTCCATTAATCCACTGATTAACAGCATTCTCCATTAACCCATTGATTAACATCATGCTCCATTAATCCACTGATTAACAACATGCTCCATTAACCCACTGATTAACAACATTCTCCTTTAACCCACTGATCAAACATCGTGCTCCATTAATCCACTGATTAACAACATGCTCCATTAACCTACTGATTAACAACATTCTCTTTAACCCACTGATCAACATCGTGCTCCATTAAGCCACTATCTTACATCATGCTCCATTAACCCATGATTAACATCATGCTCCATTAACCCACTGATCAACATCACGCTCCATTAACACACTGATTAACATCATGCGCCATTAACCCACTGATTAAAATTGTGCTAAATTAACCCACTGATTGACATCATTCTCCAATAACCCACTGATTAACATCATGCTCCAATAACCCACTGATTAACATCATACTCCATTAACCCACAGATTAACATCATGCGCCATTAACCCACTGATTAACATCATGCTCCCTTAACCTACTGATCAACATCATGCTCCATTAACTCATTGATTAAAAACATACTGCACTGACCCACTGATTAATAACATCCTGCACTGACTCACTTATTAACCAAATTCTGCATTAACTTACTGATTAACGTTATTTTTTCATCTATTCCCTAATTAAACATATCCCACCCTAACTCACTGATTAAAAGCATCCCGCATTAAGAATAACTGACTGATTAGCAATATCTTGCATTAACTTACTGATTAACACAATCCTTCAATAACCTTCTGATTAACAACATTCTGCATTAACTCACTAATTAACACCATTAATCCACTGATAAATTCTGCATTAACGTTCTCAAAAACATCATCCTGTCATTACCCACTGATTAACACTATCCTGGAAAATGAAGAGGAGGCAAGTCTACAAACTTGAACACTGTGTGCTGATGATCAAGGCTGTTATCTTTCACACCAGAAAAGGAATTGATCCTACACTGAATATACCACCAATTCTCATTCCATTGGTCGGTCCTCTATTGCCATCTAAAAGGATACATCTTTTATTGCAAAACAATGAAATCAGTTGATTCTCAAAGACCAGACATCTGCATATTATTTCCATGTTCAAATCACACTGATACTGCTACTAAATTAACATTGATCAGCACTGAACAATAAATCATGTTTGCTGTGTCTGTAGTCCTCCAGAGAACAGACAGCAAAATTCCTTATTGCACAGGTCTACATCCTCTCTCCTTTGCCAGCAAGTCTGTGGCCATTTCAACCTGTCTTCTGCCTTCATCCCCCAATTCACTGGCTCTTTCAATTTATACCACAGTTTTACATCCACTTCTCCAGCCTCACAGCTGCCCTCTTTGAAAACCCCATGCTTGTTTGAAAGACAATGCACTGCACAAATTGCTCATGACTGAAAGAGACAGATAACTCTGCGTGACTTCGGCTCTCATGACTGAAAGAGACAGATAACTCAGAGTGACTTCAGCTCTCATGACTGAAAGAGACAGATAACTCAGGGTGACTTCGGCTCTCATGACTGAAAGAGACAGATAACTCAGGGTGACTTCAGCTCTCATGACTGAAAGAGACAGATAACGGTGACTTCGGCTCTCTTGATTGAAAGAGACAGATAAGTCGGGGTGATTGGGCCCCCTTACAAAAGGGCAGAAACCTGGTGACTTCGGTTCATGACAAAAAGAACAGTAACTCGGGGTGACTTTGGCTCTCCAGAACATCATGCTAAAAGTCTAGTCAATGGCAAAACGAAAAACCATTGCATTTTAAAATCTGATCAACACTGTAACCCGTGAAAAAAGTCAACGAAAGCTTAAATGGAAAAAAAAAAAAAAACCTTTGGCAACACATGTACAGGGGCAAGGGTGCTGAAGTGTTAAAAAACCCTTGGGCAACACATGTACAGAGGCAGACGGTGCCTAAAGTTTTAAAAAACCCTTTGGGGCCAAAAACATGTAAGGGGCAGACGGGTCCTGAATGTAAAAAACCCTTTGGGGAAATACCGTCGAGCAGACTGGGCCAAAAAGTGTTAAAAAACCCTGGGGCAACACACTTACAAGGAGCGGTGCCTGAAATGTTAAAAAAACCTTGGGCAAAACACTTCAAACAGACGGGTGCCTGAAGTTTTAAAAAAAACCCTTGGGGAAAACACTGACAGGGGCAGATGGCCCGAACTGTATAACAAAAAGTTTGAATTCCCAGTTTTTGGCATCGCCACATGCCCCCCCAATATCTGCATTTCTGCAACAACCTGCTTGAATTCCCAGTTTTTGCATAGCACGCCCCCCCAGTGTTTTTTCTTTGTCACAACACCTGGTCCTCCCACGTAAAACATACCACACCCAACATTTTTTTTTTTTACCCCAAAATTTCACAATTCTTTACCCTGTATTGCGATCAAACATACCCCACACCACACATTTTTACTTTAGCCCAATTCACATCTTTAACCCTGTATTGGCCAGATAAAACATACCCACACCCCACAATATATTCTTTATGCCCAATTCACAATTCTTTACCCTGTAGCTCCCCAGATCAAAAAACCCACACACCACCAAAATTTTACTTTATGCCCAAATTCACAATTCTTTACCCGTAGTTCCCAGATCAAAGTCACACCCCTGTCCAATAGTGAGAACCCCCCTCTTGAAAAAGGGGGAAGGCGGGGGGGGGGGGGGGGGGGGGGGGGGGGGGGGGGGGGAGGGGGGGGGGGGGGGCAGACAGACGGGCAAGAGACAGGTGCAAAAAAACGAAAGTTTAGTGAGATAAAGGGGCAACAAAAAACGAAAAAAGGGGAAAAGAGAGGAGAGAAGAGGAGAGGAGAGAAGGAGAGAGAGGAGAAGAGAGGGGAGGGGAGAGAGATTGTTTATTGATTGATGATTTTTAATACCCAAGGATGGGGATTTTAGGCCCAAAGCTGCTTACAATCTTCCTTGTCATGCAACTTTTTTCGCACATATCATTATACAGACAATTGAACAAGCAACATGATAATCAAATTTACAATGATAACAAACTGCTAAAAAAAACCCTAATGGAGGGGGATGGTAAAACAAAGGAAACTTACAAGCAAACAAAAAAACAAAAACAACACAGAGAGAGAGGTAAAGGGGGTGGGAAAGAGAATGATGGTAGGGGGAGGAAAAAGGGGGGTAGACAGAGGGGAAGGGGGGTGACGATTTAAAAGGATAGGTTTTTAGTTGAGACGTTTTTACCCAAAATTAGGTTTCACAAAGACTTGGCGAATGGACCAATTTTGTAAGGAAAAATTTAAAACTACTGAACAAAAAATGTTATGAAAATGTTCCTTAAAAGGGTTTTTTAAAGTTTCATTTTTTTGAAATTTTTGGGTGGAGTGATTAAACTAGGGTCCAGAGTACTGCTTTTTTTTAAATCAATGCGGGGGTAGGGAAGAAAGGAAAATTTTCGTGGGCCAAAAAAGCTTTTCATTTTGTAAAAAGGGCATGGATATAACAGAATATGTCAAGATTGTAAACAAAAATGACCCTTGTTGAACCCAAATTTGGGCCTAAGAGGAAGTGTTCACGTTTTTTTTTTTTCGTCTGTTGTTAAGATACAGCTGATGAGTAGCTTTGCGACGTCTTGGGAGAAAATTCACCCCTTTTTTTGGGGGGATGTCAATGCCGCCCACAGTTGAGGCAATTTAAAACTCTTTTATGTGTCATTGAAAAAATTTTTAAAGCACTTAAAAGTTGCGACGTTTTAATTTTGAGAAAACAGGAAAAGGTGTTTGAGACTATTTGCTACTTTTTAATGAATTGCCATTCAATTCATTTTCGTTAACCCTAAAAAAAATGCTCATCTACCTGCTCGAGAAGGCCATTAAACAAAGTTTTAGGAAAAGGAGTCAAGGGGGGGGGGGATTTTTGGCAGGTACTATAATAAGTTTTGGGTTTTGGGCTGGGGTAAACCTTGATTTGAATGACACCGCTGCATCGTTTAGACTTTCCGGGAGAAAAATTTCTATTTTTTGTGATCCTCCATCTTTTGGGGACGATCTCAGCAAAAAAAATCTGTCGTGACCTTTTTCATCTGATACGGACAATGGAAAATCATTGATAAAGATGCAGAATAGTAGGGGCCAACAAGCCCTGGGGGACCCATTCTGAAAAAGTCTGAAGTGGGGGTTTCCCCATTAAGCCCACATACTGAGTCCATCTTCAAGTATATTGGAAAATGAGATTGTCGGGGTAGGTTCAATAGACAGATGTTTCTTTAGAAGAATGGAATGTCAAAAAAAGATAAAAACCCCTTTTTGAAGTCAAGAAAAAAAACCCCTGTATTGTGGGGAAAATTTGAAAGCCAGAGCACACATTCGTGATAATGCTGGTGGCAGGGTGTTTTAGATCAACCCAATTTGGAGTGGGTAAAAATAGTTTGTTTTTCCCATAACGAGATCGGTGTTGTGTTGTCTTTCTGGGGTTTGGGATAAATCGATAGTAAGGAATGTCTGAAATTTTTTGGACCCGAAAAATCATTTGATTTGGAAGGGGGATTACTTTGGCTTTTAAACCCCTGAGGGAAACTTTTATTTTCAATGGATAATTAATATTTGTAAGGACTCAAAAATGAAGGAGAGCGAGTTTGAGAAGAAAGGGGGTTTTTTATCGGGCCCCAGGGATTCTTTATTTTTTAATTGCGCTAGGCAACAACTTCAGTACGCAAGAGGGAATTTTAATTGATTTATGGCCCAAGTTTTTTTTGCAAAATGAATTAGGAATGGGGCAGAGTTCATTTTTGGCTCTTATGTCTTGAACTTGAGAAAGGGGTATCGTAATACAGAAATTTGGTAAAAATTTGCCCGGGGGTGATGTTGGTGCTTGAATTTGTGAATTGTACGCTTTTTGCTCAAAGTTTTATTCCCTCCACTTTGGGGCCGGGTTTTTGCATCCGTTTCTTTTGACGAATAGTCTCTTTTGGTTTTTTTAAAACTTCTTTGAAAAAAAGTTTTTTCGGGGCTCTTGATTTTTCAAACAAATTTGCCCCTTGAGTTTCAGTAGTACCATTTCTTGCAGCTTTCGGTTAAAACCAGGGTTTCATCTGCGGAGCCAACTCTTTTTGATGTAACGGCGCTGTTTTATTTATGAGGGGGAATTTTTGGTACCAAAGACGGCATATCGACGTCTGAAATTTATAAGTTAAAAAAGGGGGAAACTTTAAGCATAAAGAAAACGTTTCAAAAAAATTTTGAAAGAGCGGTTTTGGGTTGGCGTGTGCCCTTTTGGGGTGGGGGTTTTTGGGAGTTTTAAAGGCCACGTCAAAACTGACAGTGACAAAAATACCAAAAATGTACCCTAAAACTCTAGTATGGGGATTTGTTTTTTGGATACAAATAAATAAGTGTCGCAGGGTTTTAGTTTTTCTCTTTGGGGTTTGAACTAACTGGGGAGTCTGAAGTGATGTGTACTTGCCAAGCGGGTTTGTTGTTTAACAAATCAATATTGAATCCCCTAACAGTGTAATTTGAATTTGTTGTGACAGATCGGGGAAAACCATCTTTTGTAAAAAGTGTAAACTTGATGGGGAAGATGGGTCTATAAAAGCCCATTATTTAGGGCGTATTTGGAGTTTTTTTTAAACCCAGTACATTCGACGTATTAGTTTCAAGATCATTCTGCGTGGGGAATGTTGCAATTGATTGATGAATGAAAACGGCACGCCAGAAAAGTTGGGGTGATCCTGTCGCTCGTTCTTTTGTTTTAGGAATGCTAATAATTTTCTTTTTATGCGAAGCAACCTTTTTTTCACTTATCCAAATACTTTACTGGAGGGGTGATTTTTTTAAATGATGAATTTCAGGGCCCTTTAAATAAATAAATGATAGACATTAGAGTCCAACTTGAAGTCCTGGGACAGTGGGATTAGAAAAGGCAGGGGTAGTAAGGGACAAGGCCAAATGGGAAGGAAACAGTTTTCAAAAAAAAGACACAGAAATTATAGTTAAAAAACAACAACAAAAACAACAACAAAAAACAACAACAACAAAAAAACAACAACAAACAACAACAACTGAATACGGGTGAAAAATAACGTTTTGGGGAAACCCCCAAAAAATGATAATGCACACAAAAAAAATTTAAAAGGGTTAAACAATTATGCCCAAAAACGAAAACAGGAGTACTTTAGAAAATTCAATTAGCAAAAAAAACAAAAAATAACAAAAAGAACAATGGTTAAAGCACAATGTCGAACAAATAGAAAAAAGAAAACAAAGTTCAGGCTTAAAAAATGAATGACGATAAACCCCAAACCAAAAAAAAAAAAAAAAAAAGTTTACACGGTGAAATAAAAAGGGGCGATGTTTTATGGCACAATCCACTTTAGAGATTAAAGAGTGTAATGAAGAAAAGGCAAAAAAAAGACACAAAAAGACAAAAAAAAACAACAATTAAAAAAAACAAACAACAAAACAACAACAAACCAAAAAAAAAAAAAAAAAGGTTTTTTTTTTTTTTTTTTTTTTATATCTTGATTCACGAACATTTTTGGCGGGGAGAAAGTAGTCCCCGGTCCCAATGTAGGGGCTGGGCCAAAAATTTCTTCTCAGTCCACAAACGAAGAGGAATGTAGCACAATAAACACAAAACGATGTTTGGGCACAAACGAAGCAGAAAAAAGGAGTGTTCACACATCCTTAGGGGCCCCTGATGACCATATGAAATACTTGTTCGGAAAAAAAAAACAACAAAAAACAAACAAAAAAAAACAAACGAAAACCAATAAGAAAGGAAGGTGAAGGGATGGGGGGGGGGGGGGGGGGGGGGGGGGGGGGGGGGGGGGGGGGGGGGGGAAAAAAGGGGGGGGGGGGGGGGGGGGGGGGGGGTTTGGGGGGGGGGGGGGGGAAGGGGGGGGGGGGGGGGGGGGGGGGGTTTAAAAAAAAAAAAAAAAACAAAAACAAAAAACCACAACACGCAAACACAACACCACGCGCAAAAACCCCCTCGCATTCCCCACACACACACACAACACACAACACACACACACACACACCACACACAACCACACACCACACACGCACCCCGGGAAGCACTCCGCATTCACAAAAACACACCACACACCCACACACACAACACACATACAAACACACCCCCCACACCCCCACACACAACCACACACACACTGTGGGGTGTCCACACTTAGTTCCCAAACACACACGAGGGCGAGGCAGAATTGGGGGAATTGAAAATCGGGGCGCCGGAGGTGAAGTAAGGGGGATTCGGGTCGCCCGAGATGCAGGTGGGGCCCCGGGCGCCGGTTGTCAAGGAGAGCGGGGAAATGGATGTCGGGTCCCAGGATGGGGGATGGGGGGAAAAGACCACCTGTTGACCCGGCATTTTTAGGTGGCGCAGAAGGGGCAGGATGGCGGGCTGAGGGCTGCTGTGGGAATAACACCAATGGACCAGGTCTCTTTTGGGGTTCAATCGTAGCTGGGGGGGGGGGCCGGGGGGGGAGGATCATCCCGCCTCCCACATGGGCCCTTTTAATGGGGGGTCCTCGCGAGGGTTTTCTGCAGACTTTGGGTCGGGTATTTTTAGGGTGTACGCCAACCCGTCTGTGCCTTTTTTGGGGGTGGGGTGGGGGGGATCAGTTACATGTCCCCGCGTGGGGAAATCCCCTTTGGTGATGAAATGAGGTGTGGTGGCATTTCAATGTTTTCTCGGGGAACAATTTAGTGAGGGGCAAATTGGAGAGGGGGGCGGTCCTTTTTGAGAGGTCTGTCCCTTGGGGGGATGGGAGGAAACCCAAAGTCGCCCGAGGGGAAAACATGTTTGTGTTTTTGATCACGTGGGCCCATGTGTTTTCCCTGATTTAGTTGTTTGCACGTGTTTAGTCCAAAGTGTACTATGAATTTTCTGGTGTTTTGTTGTTGCTGGAAGTTTTAAAAACCAAGAAAAAGACATCGCATGAGACCCGGGAAAACGATGATTTGGCTCTTACCTTTTTAAAATAGGGGGGCTTGGGGTAAGGGGACGTTGGGTGATCTCCTATAAAAACATTTGAATATCATGCAACCCTAGGTGCAAGAAGCTGGCGAGGGGGAAATGTCTTTGCTGCTATCTGACCCACGTTTGATTTTATCAAAAGTCTTTGACTGGGTGTTTTTTGTTGTTTCCTTGGGGGGTTTCCCCGTTTTGGACTGTTTTCCACCCCTTGTGTCATGGGCGGTAGTAGTGTCTTTTTTCTGGTTTTATTTCTGGGTTTGTTGGGGAGGGGGGGATTTGTGTGGTGACGTGTTGCATGTTTTTTGATCAAGGTGTGTCGTTTCTAGTCGTTCTGAACCTCAGCCCCCTTTTCAATTTAAAGGGAGCACATGGGAACTTTTAGGGGGGAAAGGGGGCAAGCAGAATCATAGGGTGCCAATGGTGTGGTTTTGGGTTTTGGGTTTGGGGGGGTATAAACGAGTTTGTTGAGGGGTTTGAGTTCGATTTTTGGTGGGTTTTTTTTCGTTCAATTTTGGCGAATACTTGGGTGTGAAGTGCAAAAGTTTTGAAAACCTTTTAAAAATATTTTGACCCGAGTGTTTACCTTTTTTTTGAGTTGTGTACGCGGGGTTACATTTTAGGCGTGGAATGGCGTGGTGGTTTGCTTGATTTTTGAGGACGCAAGCTGCGTGCCGCTTTTGTGTTGCTTGTAGAGAGGTGGGGTGGTGTTTTCACATCGGAGTGGGCAGGGGTTTTTTTTGTTTGGGGGGGGGTTTTCATGCTCAAGTTTTTACTGAGAAGACTTCGTTTCGCTTTTTGGAATATGGGAGATTTGTGGGAGTGGGGGTGAAAAGTGTGTGCGTTTTTCCCCCGGGGACTTTGGCGGACCGTAGGGAGGGTTTTGGGGGGAGTGGGTTGGGACGGAGTGGTATCAGAATGGGTGAGGGATGGGGGTTGGGTGCAGCAAATGCAATTGGGAGATGAGGAGGTCCATGGGGGGGGCGGGTTCCTTGCAGAGAGGGGACCAGAAGGGACGTCTTCGGGAGGGAAGGGGGAAAGGGCAGAAAGGTTGGGATACAGCCTTGTGGGTTGGGATGGGAAAACTTGGCGGGTCAATGGAAAATTGTTTAACCACCTGGTTATGATTCGAACCATACCCCCAAACCATTTTTTGCACAGGTTCCTTTTCAAGAACAGCCTGTCATGTAAAAGACAGTGATGGTGATGATTTTGGGGTACTTGACTTGCACCCCGGTCCGGGACAAGTCATCATGGGGGGCGGGGGGGATAGAGGGAAAAAACGGCATTGTCGGAGGGCAAGAGGCCCATTAGGTTTGGCGGCGGCCCATTGTACGTGACTGGGTCTGTTGTTTGTCACCGACTTTAACGTTTGATAATATCGTCTTGCGATTTGGGGAAAGGGGTTTTTAATTTAAATGTGATTTTTTGGGGTCATTTTAAAAATTTAAAAGGGGAAAACCCCACAACCGGCACTTAATTTTGGACCAAAACATCTGTAACAGGGTAGGGGGGGAAAGAAAATTTAGGGGGGGGGGGTTTTTTATGGGAATTAAAAGGGGGGGGGGGTTTTTAAATATCATTCAAAAAACCATTCAAAATTCAAACTTTTCATGGGCCCAAAAACACCATCCCTCGCTGAACCAATGACACTTGGAGCTAAGGGATAAGGATAGGGGGGTTTGGGGAATGGAGAGGAAGAAAACGGGGAGGGGGGGGGGGGGGATTGGGGGGGAGTAAGGGGATGGGAGAAAGGGGCGTGCCAATAAACTGCCAACCAAACAAGTCAAAAACTCCACACAAAACCTGGTCCCCTTTTTAAAGGGGATGAACAAGGGACGTACTTGTTTTGGTGGGTCCCGGGAGCGAACACCGTGAGAGAAGAAGGGGGCGAAAGCACAACAGATGGCTGAGGCACTATTAACCACTTTCACGCTGGCCCGGGACCCCACATGGCACAGGGGCACACCACGTTACAGGGCACTTAAACCCTTTCCCTTGTCCATCGGGGGGAAGGTACCCGATGGGAAGAGGGAAAGGAAAAGACCCCTTAATTAAACCAATTTTAACCCCCCCCCCCCCCCCCCACCCAAATTAAAGGGGGAGACACAAAAAAAAAAAGTATAAAAAACCGCGAAACACCAACCTGGGGCCTTTTTCAGGGCCTAGCAAAGAAGGAATCAGAAAATCCACAGGCTTGTTGCCCAGAACAAAACCCCATAACCGGGGTGGTTTAGAAAATTTGGGGAGAAAAAAAACTTTAATCATCAATAACTTTCCTTTTTTGTTTTTAGAAAAAAACCAACAAATATAAATGAACCAGGTCAAGAGGTTCCCACACGTCATTAAAAATCTCGCCCTTTTGGCCACAGGGGGAAACTTGAAAAACAACATAATTCGAGCGTTATTGCGTCCGCACAAAAGGAGGGGAGGACAGAGAGAGAAGAAACCCAAACAAGGACAAAAAAACCAGACAGAGAGAATATCACATAAAGCAGCAAATTTATGCCCCCACAGGGAAGTAGGAAATGACTCTAACTTTCGCCCTTTCCTCTCTAATGGAAACAGGCATCTTTTTAACCCCGGAGAAAAAAAAAAAAAAAAAAAAAAAAGGGGGGCGGGGGAATAAATCAGCATGAATACTAAGGTAAACTAACAAGAGAGACATTTTGTTGCAGCTAGGAGGGTCAGGGGCCTCTGATCCTCAGATCACACCATAACACGATATTCTCACAGGCTGTACTGGGACAACACTTTCCTTAAAACGGGCTTCCTCAGAATTCTTTTTTATCTTTTCTATTTTTTCCCCCATGATTTTTATTTCTGGCTGAAACCAACCAAAAGAAAACAACAGAAAGTACAAGAATCTGATGCTGTAAATGCTTTTTTGTTTTTTCTTTCTTTTTTTTCATCTTTCATGTTCCCTCAATGGAATAGCAGCCACATCACTCATTCCCTCTCCTCATCCTAGCTTGGCCACATCACTCATTCCCTCTCCTCATCCTAGCTTGGCCACATCACTCATTCCCTCTCCTCATCCTAGCTTGGCTTGTCCTGACACAGCCCAGGCACCAGCAATCCACAGAGAGCACTCCATGTCAGGCTGACACAGCCCAGGCACCAGCAATCCACAGAGAGCACTCCATGTCAGGCACCAGCAATCCACAGAGAGCACTCCATGTCAGGCTGACACAGCCCAGGCACCAGCAATCCACAGAGAGCACTCCATGTCAGGCACCAGCAATCCACAGAGAGCACTCCATGTCAGGCACCAGCAATCCACAGAGAGCACTCCATGTCAGGCTGACACAGCCCAGGCACCAGCAATCCACAGAGAGCACTCCATGTCAGACACCAGCAATCCACAGAGAGCACTCCATGTCAGGCTGTCATGAAGCAACCTACCAGAGGAGACACGGCATGTTGCTGAGTCACTTCCACGACGTTCAGTGGCGCCTGGTCTGATCCAAGGTACACAGGTCACCACCTACATAGTCCCCTATTGACGAAAATGATCGCTACGTCACAGAGCTTCAAGAGCCCACCAAGTCCAGCCAAGACGCGAACTACACCAAGGGCAGAGCCCACCAAGTCCAGCCAAGACGCGAACTACACCAAGGGCAGAGCCCACCACATCCACCCAAGACGCAAACTACACCAAGGGCAGAGCCACCAAGTCCAGCCAAGACGCGAACATACACCAAGGGCAGAGCCCACCAAGTCCAGCCAAGACGCGAACTACACCAAGGGCAGAGCCCACCAAGTCCAGCCAAGATGCGAACTACACCAAGGGCAGAGCCCACCAAGTCCAGCCAAGACGCGAACTACACCAAGGGCAGAGCCCACCAAGTCCAGCCAAGATGCGAACTACACCAAGGGCAGAGCCCACAAAGTCCAGCCAAGACGCGAACTACACCAAGGGCAGTACCCACCACGTCCAGCCAAGACGCGAACTACACCAAGGGCAGAGCCCATCACGTCCAGCCAAGACGCGAACTACACCAAGGGCAGTGCCCACCAAGTCCAGCCAAAACGCGGACTACACCAAGGCAGAGCCCATCACGTCCAGCCAAGACCGAACTACACCAAGGGCAGTGCCCACCACGTCCAGCCAAAACGCGAACTACACCAAGGGCAGAGCCCATCACGTCCAGCCAAGACGCGAACTACACCAAGGGCAGTGCCACCACGTCCACCCAAGACGTGAACTACACCAAGGGCAGAGCCCACCAAGTCCACCCAAGACGTGAACTACACCAAGGGCAGAGCCCACCACGTCCACCCAAGACGCGAACTACACCAAGGGCAGTGCCCACCACGTCCAGCCAAGACGCGAACTACACCAAGGGCAGGGAGATGTGGCAAGGAAATGAACACTCAGGTCACTATGAGTGCAGGATATGAAGAGCCTCAGAATCTGGACTTTTTTTTTAATGTTGATGGTGAGGATGATGAAGATGATACTTCTTCTTCTTCCGAGTACACTCCCTGTATAAAGAGGCAAGGATTAATCTCATCTGCCCAATCAAGGGAGTGGAGTTTTGTGTGTTTTTATCCCACCATTAAGGCAGCCATACTCAACTTCGGGGAAGGTGCATGCTATGTGTAAGGTGTCATCCATACCAACGGCCAAACTGGCCTTCTCTTCCAAAGGTTGGTGATGGGATTTTACGTGTGTGCAAGATGTTATACGTGTGTTCACACATGGAACCTCTGTTTATAGTCTCATTCGAAGGACTATATGGAAATGGAGTCAGAACTAATGTTAACTCCGAGGGAAAATCCTCCTGTACCGAAACGTCCCAGCGGAGATTCAAACCCGCAACCCCAGGATCACCAAGATTATGAGTCCGGCGCTCTATCACTGAGCTGTTCCGGCTCCCGATGAAGACGATACTAAGGATTTCCATTCTGGTCCTGAGTGCATGACAGGGTTATGATCTACGCTTACTTTTTGCAGTATATCCCAGCATTAACCAGGCCATTCTGGTCCTGAGTGCATGACAGGGTTATGATCTACGCTTACTTTTTGCAGTATATCCCAGCATTAACCAGGCCATTCTGGTCCTAGTGCATGACAGGGTTATGATCTACGCTTACTTTTTGCAGTATATCCCAGCATTAACCAGGCCATTCTGGTCCTGAGTGCATGACAGGGTTATGATCTACGCTTACTTTTTGCAGTATATCCCAGCATTAACCAGGCCATTCTGGTCCTGAGTGCATGACAGGGTTATGATCTACGCTTACTTTTTGCAGTATATCCCAGCATTAACCAGGCCATTCTGGTCCTGAGTGCATGACAGGGTTATGATCTACGCTTACTTTTTGCAGTATATCCAGCATTAACCAGTGCCTTCGGTCCTGGGCATGACAGGGTTATGACTACGCTTACTTTTTGCAGAAATCCCGCATTAACCAGGCCATTCTGGTCCTGAGTGCATGACAGGGTTATGATCTACGCTTACTTTTTGCAGTATACCCAGCATTAACCAGGCCATTCTGGTCCTGAGTGCATGACAGGGTTATGATCTACGCTTACTTTTTGCAGTATATCCCAGCATTAACCAGCCTGAGAGATACAGGCATATACAGTGTTGGTCAAGAAATCTGAGGAACACCTCAGAGAAATCTGTGGAACACTTTCACAGACATATCCATTAAGTGGAAGAAACTCGACTGTGTGGTCCATGTCTTCCCAGCTGAGCCCATAGCAAACTCAACTCTACATACAACCTGGTCATGGCAGAAAAACTCTATAAATAAATGGATCTGGTTGGAATCGAGCCCAAAACCTACCAGCCACAACCCTAACTACTTTGCTACTGTGGTTGGATGTAAATGCTAACTTGTATTAGTAACACATTGCTCATATCCATTCTTCCAGCCAACTTTTATGAATTTGTTATCTAGTTGTAAACAGCCCTGATGTGGCCCTTTGCGGTCGCTGGGCTATAAGCAACATTATCTTATCTTATCTTATCTAGTTGTAAAGATCTACTCTCAAGACTGGGAATCGTTACTTTTTCACTGTAAAGGTCACCGTCACTGGCGTTCCACTTCTACTTGTTTAAGGCCACCAGCTTCAAAACTTTGAAGAATCAGATGCAATAGTGCGCATCTGTTAATGTTGTGCTATCCGTATCTACAGGCACACGATTTAACATAGGTATAAAATGTCTTCGATCAAGGCCTCAGTGGTAGTATGAGCACTGCTGCCACTTTTGTCGATCTCTTCAACGAAACTGAAAACAAGATCAACAAAATCAACAAACACAGCCGCTGAACCTTTCATGATCTCTTCATCGGAATGCCAACTCTTGCCACCGGCAAATTTTTAGTGGGCAAGAACCACAAAATCAAAACCGTGATTGCCTCTTTTTCACAATCAATGTAAAGACTTTGATGCTCAGGGGCCGCAGTCAGTTCCAAAGCTGATGCATTTGACTGCGTTCCTCACCGAAAATGAGCCACCGCATCTCAAGTACTCACAACTTTTGACTTTGAATGAAGCTGCAAAAAATTATTGTGCTCACTGAAAAAGAAAAAAAAAAGTGTGTCCTTCAGACCATCTGTGAAAATCTGTGAATCAACCTGCAAAATCCATACATCCCCCAGTCACATGTTATGAGGTATACTGCTTAGACAGGGAAAGATTCACACACATTTCCACACAACCCTACCTTCCTGGTTGCCGTTCGAATGGTGACATTCTCTGTCTGCTCCATGGCATAATACTCAATGCCGGCAATCTTAATCACAAGCGGAGAGCCCGCTCGGAGGTGAGGGACTCCATGTGGGTCTTCTCCCGCTGAAGATGCGAAGGCCTGCAGGCAGGAGACGCAGGTTGTGGGCGACAGGTTCTGCTCCAGCGGGTCAAGAGACTGGTCCCACAATTTCTGGAACCTACCGCCAAAAATGAATCATTCATACAGTTCAATGAGCTTATGTTTAATTTAAAAGAAGGTACCTAACCTTCGGTTTACTGATGAATGTTGCAATGAAGAGATCAAACCTTGCATATGTGACCAATGTGAACAGACTGGTTTAATTTTTACATATGAGCAATATGAACACATTTAGTGTTCAGATGTGAATAATGTAAACACACTGGCTAGGTGTTCAGATGTGACCAATGTGAACAGACTGGTTCAGCGTTCATACGTGACCTTTTACGGATTAGTCTAGTGTTCATATGTGACACAGTGAACAGACAGTGTTCCTATGTGAGCCTTGTGAACAATTAGTTAGTGTTCCTATGTGATCCTTGTGAGTGGATTGTTCAGTGGTCACATGTGACCCTTGTCAGTGGATTGTTCAGTGGTCACATGTGACCCTATATCAGTGGATTATACAGTGTTCACATGTGACACTTGTCAGTGGATTGTTCAGTGTTCACATGGACACTTGTGAGTGGATTGTTCAGTGGTCACATGTGACCCTTGTCAGTGGATTGTTCAGTGGTCACATGTGACCCTTGTCAGTGGATTGTTCAGTGTTCACATGTGACCCTTGTCAGAGGAATTGTTCAGTGTTCACATGTGACCCTTGTCAGTGGATTGTTCAGTGTTCACATGTGACACTTGTCAGTGGATTGTTCAGTGTTCACATGTGACACTTGTCAGTGGATTGTTCAGTGTTCACATGTGACACATGTGATCAGACTGTGGAGTGTTGAGACATGACCAATGAGAACACTGTTTCATGTCCATTTGACCATAAGATAAATAATGTTGCTTATAGCCCAGCCACCCAGAGGGCCACACAGGCTGCGTTGTGACCCCAAGTGTCCTGGACAACGGGAAGTTAGACAAGACCAATGAGACAGCGGTTTTATGTC